>JAXGGA010000992.1:10000-174724 GCA_038373865.1 Uloborus plumipes
TTTTTCTGTTTATTCCTTAAAAAAAGATTTTATTAATAAAAGACTACATAATGAAAGATATGAGACATTAGAAACTGAACTACTTATTAACAATTTTTCATATAATATGATACATAAAGTAAAGCTCTTTTATTGACCAAACTAATACTCCAGAAGAATAAAGAATTAAAAAATCTGAAACATTGACGAATATTCTAGTTTATGTTTGCTTTTGTTTTTTTATAACTAGATTAAATTTTAAACTAAAGAACTTCAGATTATTGCTACCTTTAGTATTGGAGTAATTCGGAGGAAGACGCAGTATTATGATAGATGCCGTATCTCGTGTTTCACCGCCTGCCTAAGCAAAATCAGCTTTTCCAATCAGTTAGAGTGAAGGAGTATACAAATATTTTTGTTGATTAATCACAGGTTTAAAGTGCGTTTTAATAGGGTTTTGTCATTTCTACCGCTCAGATGGGTATCCGAAATAAAAACCAACATACTTCACATATTAGCCGTAGTTTTGGTAGTAGAGAAATAACTCGGCTCGTTTTAGTAAGTTTGGAGCATGGGCTTTCTATTGGGCACGTTACGGAGTCCACCTGTCTCCGCTGCGCTTCGCTAGATGAACCGGCATCTTGTCCAATGCTTAGGGGGAAGACGACACATATTCATTTGGGTAAGATGCCGTAGCTTACCGATACGTAATAGAGAAAGGAATTATCATGAAACAAGGATCTAGAAAACTGGACCTAAACGTCGGGAAAATGTTTTTGTTTAAAATACATTGTGTGCAGTAGTTGGCTAAATACATCGTGTATGAAATCTTATCCCAAGGGCTATTCGCGTTTCGGCATCTTACCCCAAGATTGGGGTAAGTTGCCAAAATGCAAGCGTTTTGAAATCATTAATTTTCTGAGTTTTTTTTCCGAGGGAAACTTATTTTTTACCAATTACAAAAGTCCATATTTTTTGGCAAATTAATTTGTTGAAAATGAAACTAATGCACTGTTTTGCATAAAATAATGTTGAAAACTGCGGCGTCTTTCAGTCCAAATTTTAATCCTGAAATTGTAACTAAATAAAACAAACTTCACTTCAGATCAGCAGTTAGAATTAATATTATCGTAAGATTTCCCTGAGACAAAATTATGATGAAACAAAGATGAGCAACAAATAAGCATCTTATTTTGATAAAAACTGCATTTTATGTTCTTTAACATTTCAGAAATGTAGTGTTATTTGACGTGATATTATTATGTAAGATTATCAATGTTTGCCTTTTGTTTATTGACAACAGTGCGTGTGTCATCATTCAACGAAAGCCCGAACGGCTACAATCGTGCTATTATTTTTAGGTTTTAAAACACAAACCAGGACTCAAACGAAACACTTTTGAAAAATCTTTATGGGAGAATAAAAACGCTTCGCTTTGGCTTTTTTCAACATTTTCGTATGGATTAGTATCAGACGACATGAGTCTGGAAGAACAATACGTGCATCGTTAAAAAAAATCGTAACACATTCATTAACAAAAATTTGTAAGTAACTGTAAAACTTTGAGCAAAAGCAATTACGCTCGTTCAAAATTAGGTTTAACTTAGCATTAGTGTAAAGTTCAGAGAGAAAAAATTCATTAGTAATCCCCTCTAAAATATTAATCCCAAAAATATTTCGAAATGCGATTGAAAAAAGTACTTTTTCTGATGGTTAAATAAAGATAACGAAAAAAAAAGATTAAATTTTATGTACCACGACATGAAATTTAACAAAGCTTTCCAATTACAGGAGAGGCTTTTTTTATAGCTTTTTTTCCCTCATTAGTTTAGTTTGTTAACGATGAAACATTATCGATGAGCATTTTTTTTCTTTTTGGAGCCAAACGTTTCTCTATACTAGCTCCTAAATTTAATTTATCACTCATTATTTAGTGATTTCTTAAGTCACGATAATTGTGCTAGTTGCATTTGTCTAGACACGAAGAGGATATTAGTTAGAGAATAAAATACTGATCTGCTCACTAAATTTAAAATTGATTTTCTGAAGTACATTGTTATAAAAAATATACAATTATTTAACATTGGACTTATTCAGAGTTGTCACTCTTTCTAATGATGATGAAATATTTTCTTACATAAATAGGTTGATCCTTCCGCTCTTCTTAAAACTTTTAGAAAATTAAACTTTTTAAACTAATTAAAACTAACTAACTCTTCTTAAAAACTTCTTAAACGAGTTAATTTTAAAAACCTTTTTAAACAAGCGTCTTTTTTATTATGATTTCATATAATATGTACAAAGTTACTGAATAAATAGCTATTCAATGCTTTTATTGTTTAATCGTTTTAGGAAATTTTTTTGACAAGCATATCTTTACACGCTTTTTTTTCTCTTTTTTTGTGTGGTTGTGTGTTTATTAATTAATGTTACCTAAATCATTAGTGGTAACAAAGAAAAATTGCTGTCATGATTACTAACCGTGCACGAAGAAAATAAATTTTATTAAATTATAGGGCGGTTCTTTTCTTTCTTTTTTTTTCTCATTCTTTTCTTCAGATTGAAGTTTAACTACTAACCGCGCATTCACTTCTTTTTATGAGAAATTCATTAAAATTTCTGTTTACAAATTACGCTTAAAGTTAATCAATCAAAAAAATCCATATCACTGAAAAACTTGTTTTTATTTTCCACCTAACTCAATATCGAATTATTTATATTTTACTTAAAGAAAGGGAAAACAAAAAACAGATTATGACTTTTGTGTGGGGATTGTATTATGAAAAATATTCTGCTTTAGTATGAACCTTATTTACTGCGGACAAAAAATAGAAGTGCAAACAGGATCAAGAAGAACACATATTTAACATGTACAGTTCAATTTCATATTTGTTATATTGAAACAGAGGTCGTGCGGTTATTTGCATAAGTGAGTTGTTTTGTATCTTTGCAGATGTGTCTCGATATTTCGGTACCCTATATTACAAAAATAACTTATAATAAGAGCTACGATCTTGTGTTTAGAGGAATTAATTTAGTTACCTCTTTTTAAACTAACACTGTTATTTTATGACATTAAAAATGCATCTATAAAAACTCATTTGCGAAAAAAACGACTGAAATGTTTCTTCAAAAGATAGGAAAACATACCGTATTTCAGATATGTTACCCATTGTATTTTGACGCAGCATTTAAAACCTAGCTTCAACATTCCTTGACAGAGAAATATTGTTGAACTTATCCTTTCATTGTTAAAAACTTTAAAAACTTTGCCTTGAGCCATTCTCACGTACAATAAAAGAATACATTTCTTTCAAGCAAACAGACAAATAAACTGACAGATCCTCTTGAGAAATCCCCCAAAACCGTGAAACTCTGAAATGAAAATGGAAAGAAGTCGTTTAAATTCTCTGATCATGATTGACATTGACCAGACCAATCCACTCCAGTTGCTCCCAAGTCCTTTCGAGAGGGGGCTTCTCCGACGCCTTATCTAGACAGGCAAAAAATACGCATATGTATGTTGCGTGGATCTCCTCTTAAACACATCCGAGCCTTTTCTCCCGAATCAGCGAGAAAGGGAGCACGTGGCCGGATCATTGATTCTCTCAAAGGAAAAATCCTCCACGACAACAGACAAACGCGAGTACTTTTCCCATAGAGGTATCGGTCTTTTCAATTTCGGGTTCGCCAGAAAGGTGGCTTAATCAGTAGGCGGTGCAGGCTAAATAAAGTTTGCAATGGAGGAAAGTGTCTAGGTTTTTATCAAACAATTGCAGATGGTAGATTTATTTTAAGATAAATTAAGGAGAACTTGATGAGTACACTACAAAAAATAAACTGTTGTTTTTACAGTATGATATGGGCAGAACAGGCTGCAACTCAAAACTGTATAATGCACAGTAATAAACTGTAAAACTAGCAATTTTACAGTTTCTTACTGTAGAGTTAAAAATTTTACAGTTTACTGCCGTAAAATTTAACTGTATTATGCTGTAAAAATAACATTATAATTCTGGCAGAAGAGGTTCCAGTTTAAAACTGTAAAATGCATGGTAATAAACTGTAAAATTAGCAATTTTAGATTAGTACTGTAAAATTAGCAATTTTTACAGTTTATTACTATAACTTTGCTGCATTATACTGTAAAAAACAACATTCATTTTTTACAGTGAAGTTTTAAGTTCGAAACATTGTTAGGCTTATCAGTATCGTTAAATCAAATCAAATCGTAAGAAAGTTGTAGTAAGCTGAGCAGTTAAACACCGTTCTCCAATTAGGATTTCAGCTCTGTTTTAGTAAGAAGCTGCTAGTCACTTTATTATTGAAATACACGTGCACTTATGTTTGTTCTACGTTCTTAGTTATCACACATTTAAGTTGATATTATACTGATTACATTTCAGGCCTGTTCAGATTGATTTCTCCCCACATGTTTGCAGTTTCTGGATACTGTAGCCTTGCAAAAATTGCAAGCAAGAAAACTCTTCGGCTATTTACTTGCAGTTGCTGCCTTAACTCTGACCATATTTACTAAACTGCTCCAGGAGTTTTTATTTTTTGGTAACACAAGATCGCGCTGAACTGTTACCACAAACCTAACAATTTTTTTGTGGAGGGAGGGGGGGGGGAGGATTTCCAAATTTATTGCAACTGACTGTAATGAAAGAATTTATTTGGAAGTTTTTTGTATCCTTCAGGAAGGTTTCGTACTAGTTTTTTCCAGAATTGTTACTAGCAGAAATCATCTGCTTATTGTATTCCCGGAACGTTTAAAAAAAAGTTCAGTGTGTTACAAAATAATTTGCTTGGTCAAACTATGCAAAAAAGTTATTTCTGTTTTAAACTTTGTTTCACTTCATTTTAATCAAACCAGTATATAATAAATAGATTTATATATATATATATATATATATATATATATATATATATATATATATATATATACATAGACATAAAAAACAATTACACATTACTAATTTATGGTTAATACGTACACATAATCACAAATAAAAAAAAGAAATCGTGCCCCCACATGCAAAGTCTATCCAGTCCTCAACAAATTGTTTTAAGCACTGAAATATATTCCTAAATATTTCCTTAACTTTTCTAAACTGAGACAGCCGAAGTCTTTAATTTAACAGAACAATAATCCGGCCTCTGAAGTCCCAGACAATTTTTCTCCGTCCGTTACTGCAGAGTTAATTAGTACTGAAATATAAATAAGTAATGATCATGGTATATATTTTTTTACTCAACGATATTGAAAACGGATAATGCCTTTTTATAAGCTGCATAGATTTTTCTTTTCGCATATACTGGGTTTTTAAAGTGATTAATTAGTCTCCTACTCCATATACATGTATAATACTTAATTGGCAAGCTGAAAGGCAAGTGTATGGAAAAGGGAAAGTCTACGCGTACTGGGCCTATTTTCTTAACCTTATTGGAAGCAGGGGCGGATACAAGGGAGGGGCGATGGGGGCGATCGCCACTCCCTTGAGGGATTCTTCTCCAGCAGTTTCTCAACTTTGAAGTTCAAAAAAGGCAATTTTAGACGAACTTCGATGATACTATGAGAAGTGGTTAGGATTTGGAGCTCTGTTACGGATTTTTTTCTAAGTTGAACACCAAAACATTGGAAAAAAATCTGTGTTAACCAGGATATGTGGTAAAAAAAGAGGGCAAGTAGAAAAAAAAAAACAATCGCCCCTCCCTTGGAACATTTCTGGATCCGCCCTTGATTGGAAGAAACTGATTTTTTCATCTTTTTTTGTAATTTTTTTACACAGATTTAATGGATAAAATCAAAATTGGACCTGCTTCATGAGGAAATTCAAAATTGTTTTGCTTGTTTTTAAATTTAAGGTTTCTGTTTTAGTGCATTTTATTTCGAAATAATTTTTCAAAATGCATAATAGTTTAGCAGAGTTTCATTATAAATTCTAAGAAAGAATTTTTTATATGATAAACCTTTTTAGTTTTTTGTGTGTGTGGTTGTTTGTCCATACATTCAGAAAGATTTATAGAATACTCATTTGCATAATGCAATATGGAATAAAATAAATTATTATAAGCGTAGTAAAATGTATTATCCAAATTTAACCTATGGTTAGCGAATATGTGACCGAGGAACTTAAAATTGCATCTGCTTCTTTTTTTTTCTCTCTATTTCTCTTTTTCTTTCTTTTCTTCCTTTTCTCCCCTTTTTTAATATAAATTTTCAATGATTGTAAAATTAGTTCGCCAAACATAGGATAAATTTGAGCGATTGAATACTAAATGCCTGTAAACTCTTAAGTTTTGAAGCATAATAGTGTATGATATTATTTACGCTTTACTCAACTGTGCAATAAAATACGATTGAAAAAATTTATTCTTTACGTAATAAATGCAATTTTCTCAATTTTACTTTTGAATAGTAAACTCTGGTAATCTTCAAGAATTATATACATGCAGAAACATAATGAGTAATACTATGATAACATTTTCAATAGGATACAATTAAGACATGATGCTTGAAAATATTTCAGTAAGGAGTAAAAAACATTCATTACTTGTTATATAAGAACCATGTTAAAATATGCAGCTCAATAGACACTTGTTTTGAGAATCTTTAGATGACAAAAACAAATGGGATTAATTAGGATGAGCTTAATAAGGTGTATTAATGTTTAATAGGTTAAAAAAAAGCAAAAATAAAATAAGGAAAAGTTAAAATGTGAAAAAATAAATAAAAAACTTAGGAGGAAAAACTCATAAAGAAATGAAATAAAATATAAAATAACGTGAATTTCTATTTACCATGATTTATTTCAATAAATTGCAACATACATTGGTTGGGCATTTGCTCAAAATATTTCTCTAATCTATATCGGTGGCTTTAGATGGTGTTTTTTTTTTTTTTTCTTTTTTCTTTTTTTTTTTTTTTTACATGTTTGGTTAAATGGCAAAGAAACATTATTCTCAAAATATATATATATTTGCCTAATACATTTTATTTTAGCCTGAAAAAATAAATGCATGCTAACCTAAGATAGTTTTAGTAGATGATACACTTGGTTTTCGTTTACGTTACGCCTAAATCTAGACGTTGTTCTTAATCAGCCTAAGTTCAGTTGCTTTGGGAACATTAACATAAAAGAAAAAAATACACAAAGAAGCTACAATGGAAGTGAAACATTAAAAAAGACATTTTCAAAAGCGGAACAAATGGTTGCAAAAGTAGGTATGTCTAAAAAAATTAAGAAAAAGTTCACACGTATCTTTCGCTACAGAAAGATATGAGTAACAACTAATTTTCCAGTCGGTTTAAACAATTTAACTGACTGTTTTAACATATACTTTACCTATCTCAGTTTATTGATATACTTAAGTACTGAAATATCTGTAAAAAATCACATGCAAAAAAAATGAAGAAACATACATTTGCAGCTACACGCTTCAAATATACGAAATAAAATTTATTGAAAAGAAAAAGAGAGCGAAGCAGGAGGAGAAGTAAATAAAGTCAAGGAAAACAAGACTTGAAAAGAAAATATATCATTAAATCATGGCAGATTTGCGCTTTTGTGTTTGTGTGCTTGTTTGTCTGTCCTGTAAAATATAATTAATAGTGAATTTACTGAGGTTCAATGATACAAAAAAATGTATTGATTTGGTTTCTTCTTTCCCCCCTTGCTTTGTTTGTTTGAGCTACTGAAGATATATCACTGTTAACCATAGGTTTTTGAGAGAGACAGAAGCAAAAGTCTCCGCTTTCCCGACCCCCAAATGTAAATATTGTGCTCCTCATACGATATTTTACAGGGGCACAGCCTTAAAGTTTATTTCGTGCCCGCATACCGCTGCAAAACGCTGAGACCCGAACCATTTCTGTGCGGGCCAAAATAAATATAGATGACTTTTCTGAAATCCCTCAAGATCTTCCTTTCGGAAGCTTCTGCTATTTACTTCTTTATTCATTGTATTTTCAAACTGGAATGGATGAGGTACTTTGTTTCCTTGAAGCACTGTTAATGGGCTCTGTTCTTCCAGCAAAGTTCCGAGCATTGTAGTTCGAAATGTGATTTAACGGAAGAGAAGGAAAAAAGGGAAGAGAAAAATAAGGTCCCTAATGCCTCCCCATTGGTTTCAAAGTTCCGACGATGTGGAGTTTTTTTCGCCTTCTATTGTACTCCTTGAAAGAAAGTTTTCTTTCCGTTTTTTGTGACTCAAAAAACATTTTAGATACGGCTGCTAATGTTCAGAAGGAAGCTGACAATGACTAAACGATAAATTCCGGATATCACCTGAAAAAATCTCTTAAATGACCGCTTTCAGATTCGGCTTTTCTACCTAATATGATATTTTGGAAATAAACGCCGAAATGATTACTTCATCAGCTGTTTGTAAATGTTTTTTAAGAATTTTTTTTCCCGAAAGATCAAAACTAAATTTAATGTGAGAGGTATAGTATGATGGAGAAATCGTTGAGACTTTGAACTCGACTTAAGTCTTACTCTAGATGCGTCATGGCCGTAACCAGACTTCTGTTTCGGGGAGGGTTCTATCAAATGCATTTCTTGTGAAATCAATGTGATCAAAATAATTTGATTTCGTATTCTATAATCTATTCCTTTTAATAACAATAGATGCTTTCAGTGCATTGACACTAAAAATGTACAAAAAAAAGGACGTATTCTTTCAATGAAGGAGAAAGATCTGATTCGTACACTTTGTAACTTTGCCCCTGTTAACTATTCGATGTCTTTTAATCACTGAAAGGAACACATGCGCTTACTTATATACTACCATTCGAAGTAACGCTTCTGAAATTTCTATTCAATGTGACAATTATAAAATTTGCTGAATATAGAGTTTGCGCTTTCAAATAAAAAGAATGCTGTTTTTGTAAGTGGTGTTCAAAATATTAAAAAAAAGTGTGTTGTTCTGTAAGAAATAATCTTTACAATAACTTAAATAAAAATATATACAATAAGAAAGATTAATTCAACAAAAAAAGTGTGTGAAAGTTGTTTCTGGAAAAGTTTTGCAAAATTTCGGAGGGGGTTTGAACCCTAAGAACACGTTCCTTAAATACTACCCTGTAATATGTATTTGTATATATATTTCTCAATGTATTTTTTTACAAAGGTGGGACATTTTATACGGATCATTCCACGAAAAAGCCGCCATCTTATCCCCACTTGACGCTCGTATATTTCATTAAAAATTAGTACAGTAGCCCCTCGTTATTTCGCGCCTCGTTATATCGCTCATTCGGATATATCGTTCTTTTCTTTTGTCTCAAAAAAAAAAAACTTTTAGTTCGAAACTATTTTTGAGAAAATATGTAAGGTGCTCAGAAAAGGTCTCTTTCTCATTTATTTTGTCATCAATGAACAAAACGAAGGTTCTTCTATTCTTCTGAATTCGCTGAAAAGACGCAGCAAATTTCTGTCCCCCAAACATCCCGGCAAATGACTTTGGATTCTTATTTCACCAAAACAATAGGTTAACTTTATGTCTATATACATATTTTTAAGACCTGCACATTGTAACAACAACTACGGGAAGTTATATTTTTTTGTTACTTTTGACTGAAAAAAAATATAATGTTCGAATAAATGAATTTTTATGTATGTGCACGTATAACTTACTTGCATGCTGGATAGAAAACTATTTTTAATGACCTCGGTTACATTGCGCTTTCGGATATATCGCGCTTTTTTCTTGTCCCCCGAAAAGTGAGATATAGCGAGGGGTTACTGTAGTTCTAAAGGGTAATGAAAAAAAGTTTTCTGCCTAAAATATCTCACACTAGTTTGTGATTACTTAACCCACAACATTTTTCTCATTACCTTTTAAAATCACTACTTTACAGCGAAATACATGAATGTCACGTGTGGGACAAGACAGCAGCTTTTACATGAAATCGCCTAGATTAGCTCTTTATTCCCGGAATTTTAGAGTTTTGTCTTTTGCATGCGATATATTCGAGCATTAGAGATTGTTTTTTTTATCATAATAAGCAATAAAGGTCTGGCCCGCAAGACGTAGAAATCAATACTTTACAACAGACTTTCAACAGACAAAGGTAAAAAATTCAGTCATATTCAGAGAATGGAAATCTATTGTCATTGGATTTTTTACATCACTAATGAATACTATTAGCAGGTTGCTACTTCTCTTAGAATTGTTGGAAGAAGTAACATTACAAAGATTGTACAATTGAACTCCAGTTTTTTCTCTTGAAAATAATTCCTATACTTAAAAACGGTTTTTCATTTCTAGAACTGAAACGGGCCTTTTCGTAAGCTAATTTAAGGATTAAGAAATGCAAACTTCTGAAATCAATTAACAGCCAGATTTTATACCTGAATGTTCTATAGTGAGCAGGCTTTTTGTTGAGCAATAGCGATTTACTTTTTATATTCACCTGCTCATTCTTGACGTTCCTCTATTTCAGATTATCATGACGAGAAGAATACGTTCAACTCGTTGTTCTCAATATTAGTTTAAAGAGACTAATGTTTACAAATCGTCTGTGGTTTGCATTCATTCAAGGCTAAACTCACGCAGATTTTGCATCGAAAATTGGCTTCGCTTAGGGGGGCGGGGGTATTACTTTTTTTCATGCAAAAAACCTATATTGATGAACTGAAATGAAATTTCCTGATTATTAGTTAACATCATATACGTTTCATAAAAAATAAAAATACCATCAGGTTATACGCTGGAAACATAATCTTTATGATGAGTATAAGGGTGCAAATTGGCAATAATAACCGTACATTTCTTAATATATAATTTCCACCATTTCTTTACTGTGCATATACCCCGTATTACCTTTTCTAGAAAGTCTCCAGTCATAATATGAAGGGTTGTTTTCAAACGTTATCCAAAGAAATTTATGGCGGAATAATGAAGTTTTTTTTATGCTATACCTAATCCTATTTTCTAAGTTTTTGTATGTTTTGATGCATTTTAAGCAGGATAACGATGATCTTTTATTTAATATCTCACTTTTTTATAATTTTTTGCATTTTAGAACAACCTAAAGATATTTTTGCTCGCATATAAATCGACATAAATACATAAAAAAAATCAGTAATAAATTTATTAAAATACTCTTGGAGTTCCAAAGTAGTAGCAAATAACGTTATAAAAGTCTTGCAAACTATGGATGTATCTTTGCATATGAAAACAAGAAGTTCTGTCAAGAACTAAACGAGCCTACTTTCCCGTACATCGACATCGGCATTCTAGCATCTGATCAATATTCTCTTGATCATCTGAGACTGAAAATTATGTCAAACATACCATTTTAGCACTTAAAGCTGATTTCGAAAAGCAAAATATACCCCTCTCATCAGATGAAATAGACACGCAAAAAGTAATTAACGAATAAATAAAGTTTTGTCGCACGTTTTAAAGAGTGTAACTGTTACAGTTCCTCCGTAGAAAAAATCCTCCATCGTTTTCAAAATAATAATAATAATAATTATAATAATAAAATAAATAAATAAACAAATAAAAGTACAAAGAGCATCAAACCACATTTTATCAAAGAAAGAAAAAAAAGGATAAAAAAAACCTCGTCCGTTAATAAAATGTCTCGAATTTCACTTTTAATCCGTTGCCAGTTGTTAAATACATTATAAAGAATAAAATGTTCTCGTGAATGAAAAATTTTTGTTACAAAAAAAAATCGTCTGCGAAGAAAAAATAATAATAATAAATAAAATAAACCATTTGAATAAATAAACAAAAAATCGTCTGCACAGTCAGTCATTTTTTTTCTGAGCCTGCATTTCCGCCATAGTTGCGGAGTCGGAGTCGGAATCAGAGTCCTCACAGAAGATTACTCAGAAAAGTACTTTACAAACATTATTCATCAAAACCATTTTCTTACAAAGTTAGTTTGAAGAAAATCCGACTTTAAGTTCAGGATCAACATTCAACTTAAATTTCCCGTAGATGCCAATGTTAATTTTTTTTCTGAACGGTTCAATATTGAACGAAAAATGGTTCGAATCAAAAAGCGAAATATGGGAATGTATGGGAAAGCCTCTCCGAGATCTTACAAACAAAAAAAAAAAGTTTATTCCATTCAGACGGTTCACTCAAAAGTTATTAGGTGGGGAAAGGTTGCTTGAACGGTTCAATGTTGAACGAAAAAATGCTCAAATGGAAAATTTAAGTACGGTAATGAAGTATCCTTGCTGAGATCCTTCGAACAAAAAAATTTTTATTTAAAACGGACTGTTCACTCAAAAGTTATTAGGGGTGACAGCTTGATTGAGCGGTTCAATGTTGAACGAAACATTATTCAAGTCGGAAATGTAAACAAGGGAATGAAGTATCCTTGATAAGATCTTTTGATCAAAAAAAAAGTTTGTTCAAATCGGATTGTTCACTCAAAAGTTAGCATCGCGGGACAGGTTGTTTGAACGGTTCAAAGTTGAACCAAAAATTGTTCAAATCGAAAAATCAAATATGGGAATGAGCTGTACTCGTCGAGATATTTCCAACAAAAAACAGTTTATTCCATTCGGACGGTTCACTCAAAAGTTATTAGGTGGAGAAAGGTTGCTTAAACGGTTCAATGTTGAACCAAAAATGTTCAAATTGAAAATTTAAATACGGTAATAAAGTATCCTTGCCGAGATGCTTCGAACAAAAAAAAGCTTGTTTAAATCGGACTGTTCACTCAAAAGTTATTAGGGGTGACAGCTTGTTTGAACGGTTCAATGTTGAACGAAAAATTGTTCAAATCGAAAATGTAGATACGGAAATGAAGTATCCTTGAAAAGATCTTTCGAACAAAAAAAAGTTTGTTCAAATCGGACTGTTCACTCAAAAGTTAGCATGGCAGGACAGGTTGTTTGAACGGTTCAAAGTTGAACCAAAAATTGTTCAAATCGAAAAATCAAATATGGGAATGAGCTGTACTCGCCGAGATCTTTCCAACAAAAAAAACTTTGTCCAAATCGGAATGTTCATTCAAAAGTTATTGGGGGGGGGGGGGATAGACAGACCGACCGACCGACAGCCGGACGGACCGACGCACAAATTCTCCATCTCAATACCCTACTTTCAAATTTTTAATTTTTCGATATTCATTTTACCTTTTTATTTTTTTAACTTGGCGATATTTTTTGGACTTGGCGATATTTTTTTTAACTTGGCGATATTTTTTGGACTTGGCGATATTTTTTAGATGCATTAACCTACTTCTAATACTTTTTTCGTCTTTCTTTTATTTTTAATGGGAAAGTAGGCTAAAAAGGGGAGCGTAACTCGGAAACTAGTCCGCAATGTTTTTGCTAATGTGTGAATTTTTAGCGTATTTAATTTAATGTTTACTTATAATCACAAAGTCGTGTATTTATTTCCCATTCAGTACTTGCTGACGGTTCAACATCTTTCCCCATTATCGCTTAATTCATCCAAAATATAACGAGGAAATAAATAATTCTCTCGGAGTTTTGCTCCTAATTTGTCAGCCATAAATTCCTTTAAAAGCTTCCCTTTTCTGCCAAATGAGCCGGGCGATATCCATGCCTGTGTTTTCCTGTTATCTATCACCCGCCCATAAATCTTTCCTGTCAAAGCTCTTCACGAGCCCACTAACTTATCCTCCAAGTTCAAAACACTAACATCCCCTTTGTGTACTCTTAAAACTTCCTGGCTGCTGACCGGTTTTATGGAACAGCTTCCGCAGCCGAGACAATAACTGGCGAAATTGGCTTTTCAGGACTTGTCTCATCTTCATTCTTCAGAGACTCCTTCCGAAGAAAAAGAGATAGTTCCCCCGGTACACCTCGTGGAACGAAATTAACAGAAGCCCATCAGGGCAGACTTCGGCGGAACCCTACAAAATCCGAGAGGCTTCGAGCCCCTTTAAGTGGGTCATTTAAAGTAAAGGATTCGATGATAAATCTTGGCGGAAATTAACCCTAGGACGTGTTTAGGGCCCATCAGATTTAATTTTAGAATGTGGGCGCGCCCCATTTATCAACAAGGGTGCCCCGAGGCCTTGATTACAGATACCAAGAGCCGAACGCAATGATTTGCGCTAAAGACCTCTCTGTGTTTTCTTCTTTTTGTATCGCTCGAAAGTCATTACAGTCTGGAAGCAATGGTTGAGATAAAAAATCGCTTTGAACTTTTTCTTTCAATCGTATTGTTCAAAAGAAAGGAATTGTCTAATTTCGACTAAAGCGGGCCGAAAGAAAAGACAGTAGGGTTTAATCGATAGAACGGATAAAAACAAGTGCCCATTATGTGTTTAATTTAGTGAATGAAAATGTTTTATTTAATTTGTCATTCTTTTATAAATGCTGGTTTAAAACTTTTGTGAAAAAAAGGTCAAAGAGATTTTTATGCCTCGAACGTAATTTTTTATTCTCAAGAAACATATTTTTATTGCATAGAGAATTTTTAAGATACAAAATAATTTTTCAAAATAGTTGACTTTTCGTGTCATTCTTCCCAATAATAGTACAAACTATGTATGATACTTAGTATTTTTTTCCTTTTTTTTTTACCATTTTTGAACTTAGATATAAGTTCTCCATTTAATTGTGTATAATCAAGTATCAATGTTTTGTATATAAATAATTTATGATTGACATAAAAATGTTTTGTTTCGCTCAAAGAAGGAGAATGACAGGTATCCTCGCATCAAATCTTTAAGACAAAATGTGATTCAAAATCGGGATATAATACAACAGCAGCGCAAAATATCAATTAAATTACCTTTTTCACATAAAAATAAAACAGCAATACCACTTGAAATTAGAAAATGCCCTATAAGCTTGTTCTTTAGTTATTTTTTTTTAAATTCATGTGTCCACAATGTTATAGCTATTTCAAAAATAAAATAAAAAAAATATTCGAAATCTGATAACACTTTTGATAACGCAAAGAGTTAGAACTTCAATGCATATGTAACCATTTCGAATCTTATTTCAGCAAACAAGGTGAAACTTGCTCTTTTTTACTAATCGTAACTTTGAACTAAAAAGTTTCTGTGTTGTTTTTTTTAATTGTTGAAAAAAGGAAGTGTTTTACCGTGAAATTGTAGAAGGAATAAGCTTTAGATTCATTGCTTTAATTATATGCATGTTTTGCGATTGTTAATTTTCTTTAAGATTAGAAAGATTTTTAAAGGCGTATTTGAGAGTGTGGTCAAAATATTTTCAATCCTGTTATAACTTTCTTAAGATTAACAATTATTTTTAAATGTATGATTAATTGGGGGAAATTGCTGAAATTGATAGATGTTACAAATCCTCCGACGTGCTTTGTACTATCTTCCTGAGAACGACTCCTACAGTTTCATTTAGCACCGAACTTAGCACTTAAGAATACTAAACGTATGAGAGTAAAATATTTTATATTTATTCCTTACTTTTTGCAATTAAATGTCAAGTGGCCTTGGTTTTTTTTTTTTTTTTCACTATGCCTCAATTAAATATTTATTCATTTCTTCTTTTTTTCTGCATTTTGTTACTCAGTTATTCAATGTTTTCCCTTTACGTAAAAAAGCCAAATCCCTTCACCGGTTAAAGTGAATTGAACAAATATAGTGGTGTAATAATACAGAAAAGTTAGTCGAAAATGTTTTAGAAAACGTACAAGAAACTGAAAAATGATAAACTTTGCAAGACCAGAAGATCATTTTTGATTGCTGGCTGTGATACGCAGCGTTGCGAACGCATTTTTAAATCACTTTTTGAGGCCCCGATTTCGTATTCTTTGCTTTCGTTTCCAAGCGCGTGCGAAAGCAAAGAATGCAAAATGCTATCGCAACTCTGCATACCATACTGACATTTAACTATTCTCAAGTAATTTTGCCAAATGGTTCAAGTCAAAATGAAAAGAATGCATTTTGGTACAAATAATGTACTGTCGCAATTTAAGTTTTCAACAAAATATTTCTTTTGCAATCGTTGTTTTGAATTTCCTCGAAAATAAGTGCATGCAATCTATAGACGGTTGTCTATTTTAAACCGTTTGCGCAATCAACAGAAAAAAAATCAAGAACTATTAAACATAAATTTCATGATTAAGAAAGAAAGTTAGTAATCATTTGAAGATTTAATATAGCCAAGCATTGCACAAACGCTAAATTAAAACTTTCAAAATATGTGCGCTTTATGAATACGCATAATATTATGGCTTATATATATCTTCATTTTATGTACGTGGATAATTTTCAAAGCCTGTCTTAAATATTTACCAAAACGCTTTTAAACTTTCAAAACAGAACAATTTAAGCTACAATATTCGCTATCAATAACGTTTATTACACCCCAATCTGTTTTACTATTTAATCTTAATGAATTAAAAAAATGATTTCCATACATTCAGCATTTAATATTTTGCTTTTTGCTTCCAATTACTATAAATTCCAATTGATATGTTTTTGCAGTAATTTCGCGATACGTTTCTCTGTTTATTTTTCCCCTTTGGTAATTATGTGCAAAACCTTTTACATGCTTCAGGTATTAATAAAATAACAATGTTCTTCTAGAAGCAGAATAATAAATTCACTTCTATTGATTAGCCTATAAATTCTTTTTGACATTTATGATGTCCCGATTACAATAAAGAATGAAACTCCAGAAGATATACGGCCATTAATAATGCATATAAATATTCTTTTAATATCTGACGCTTCAATTCTTTTTAATGCGTTCGTGTGCTTTAGCTTCATTCAATAGCAGCAAAAGTACTCCACTGTTGCCAAAAAGGAAACGGAAATTACTGTCATAAGACAAATATTTTTCCTCTGCATTTAATTAATTTTTATTCGAGGAGAGAATGGTTCATTAATTCAAAGAAGCAAACAAGCTTTTATATTTTCAATCACTATTTGTGTACAAAATAATAAATAAATGGATGCAGAATTAAAAACATAATTAAGATCTCAGCGTTACAAAGTAATTTTTACTTGCTTTCCAAAATTTTAAAACGCATTCAAATGAAGAATAATTAAAAACTGACTTGTTTGAATTGCTCGGAATTACGAAAATATTCATTACATTCTGGGTCGTAAAGAAATAATTTTTATTTTTATCACTTGTCTAAATTGACCTGTAGAAATATTAGTTAACTACCTATTACAGAACGAAACTTACGTTCATTTGAAGTTAATATATGTTAATATTATTCATGAAATGTCTCAATTGTTTACTCTAAGTGTAGCCATCGATATGATTTTTCTCTTTACTTGGATTCTAAACTTTCCCGACGATATTAAAGGAAGGTTTAGAAGAAAATGTTATCGTAACATGACTTTGGCAGACGGGAAATTATTGTACTAGGACCAGCCAAGTTGGGCCCAGAGCTTGCTGCTGGTCGCCACATTTGTATTTGTATTTGTACTTTTTTTTCACCGTTAAGAATTTTTAAGGTCAGAAGAAGCACAGAAAAAATAAACTACCGTCTGCTTCCTCGTCTGAATACCGACTTAGTAGTGATGTTTTACGTTCATTTTCTTTTTCGGCTAAAAAACAAGAAGTTAAGTTTTAAAATATTTTTCTGAGAAAAAAATGACAACTAAACACAAAAGACAAGTCTTGCGCCAGATTAAAATGCCTCTTCCTTCATAACAAATACTCTCTCCTCTTCCTGGTCTTTATTTCTAAGCATTGTCTTTCGGATGATTCAAATCCGAAATGTCTAGCATGTTTCGAAACGTATTATTGAAGCCGAGGTAATAATTGTAGCGGTACTAATATATATTTTCTTTTAGTGCTAATAAGCAGTCATGCACTGGCTGGTTTTCAGATGTTTTTCATTTTGCCAGTTTTTTTTAGTTTCAGTGCCTTTGCTTTTCATAAACATTTCATTTTCTTCTACTTTCAAACCGGTGGAAGATTATTTAGTGTTTCAGCTTTGCAGTTAACAACGAAAGCACTCTTCGGAAGCATATTTCGGTCTGATTACAAGCTCTTGTCATGCGAATTGGTTTCAAACTTTCTTTTCTTTTAGTGAATCCACCTCCTCTCACAAAAAAAACAGAAAAATAAATATATATATATATTCGTTTTATGTAAATTTATCGTCGTTTTAACACGCTTCTTGCACCTATTTTGACTGAAGCATTAAACAAAACAATTTTAGTAGAGCTAGAGTTTTAACTCAAAACATATTAAAAATTTTAAATGGATAGTGAACAAAGTTTTACAGTTGCCAAGTTGCGAAAGTCGTCTTTATCTCACCAGTTGAGTATCTAAGAATCACGGTCTCCACAGCAACAAAACCATAGCAACAGTTAAATTCCGGTAAAAAGGTGTTACTATAAAGCACTTGTAGGAATCTCTTAATGTAAACAGACACCTGATTGATGTAAGAATGAAGGCTTTCACGGCCGGTGTAAATACTAGTTACGGATTCCGGGCTGTTGTGCCGTGGTCTGAATGGCTTTAATCCATACGTTTAGATCGCAACTGCGGCGGTCATCTTCAGTTGGTGTCGTTGATTAATTTGGCGACTGATGCGAAATTTCGAACTGCTGCAAGATTTTAAATTGAAAACGCAGCGCCCTCTACCTCCCGGCTCGGGATTGACCGATGACTGGATGCCAAAGCTTGTTAACTTTTACTTCTTCCTCCTTCTTGTTAAAATTATTTGGGTGTTTGAAAATTTCAATGGCCTCTCTATGCAATCTGGGGAAAAATTTTGAAGTCCGTTGGAGGAAGGAGAGAAAAGCTTTAAGGAACCTCAATGAAGACAAATCAACTGTCATTCTGCCTGCAGACAAAGGTAATGCCACGACCGTTCTCAACACTGAAGACTATCAGAAGAAAATTATCGATCTTCTAGATCCTAATATCTACACAAAACTCCGGCGGGATCCTATATCTAGCATCCTGAGAAAGACCAACCTGCTTATTACTAAGTCAACACTGCCGGAGAAAACAAAGAAGGCTATTTTGATATTTGAAGCTCTCATACCCAGGTTATATGGACTACCTAAAATACATAAGGAGGACGTGCCATTAAAGCCCATCGTCAGTGCCATAAACTCGCCAACTTACCTGCTGTCCAAGTACCTTGCTAGTTTATTAAAACCTCATGTCGGTACAACTGAGTCTTTTATTAGGGATTCTTCCCATTTCATAGACAAGCTCAAAACGTATCAAATCCAGTCAACAGATATTCTCGTGAGTTTCGATGTTGTGTCTCTTTTCACTAGGGTCCCAGTAAAGGAAGCCATGGAGAGTGTACGAGAAGATTTTCCATCTGACATTTCTGATTTGTTCCAGCTGGTCTTAACAACAACGTACTTCAAGTGGAACGATTGCATCTACGAGCAGAAGGACGGTGTTGTCATGGGGAGTCCATTGAGCCCTGTTATCGCCAATTTTTATATGGAGAAATTTGAAGACGCGGCTCTCAGCACTGCCAAAAAGCAGCCAACCTGTTGGCTAAGGTACGTTGATGATACTTTTGTCATATGGAGCCATGGAAATGACGAACTTTACCGATTTCTGACTCATATCAACAACATACATGAGAATATTAAGTTTTCCATGGAAACTGAGAAGGACGGAATGTTACCATTTCTGGATGTCTGTGTCAGCCGGAGGGAAGACGGAACTCTTGGCCATTGTATTTAACGCAAGCCAACACATACAGATCGCTATCTACACAAGGACTCCAATCACCATCCTCGACAAAAGAGGGGAGTGTTAAAAACACTTTTCGTCAGGGCCTCTAGAATCTGCGAACCGTCTGCTTTTGAAAATGAACTTGCCCACCTTACTAATGTCTTCCAAGCCAATGGATTTTCTAAACAAGAAATTAAGAGAGCTTTCCACCCCAAGACTGAAAGAAAGACGCCTAAAGAAGAACCGGTCAAGCCCATAGCCTACCTTCCCTACGTTGAAGACGTCACAGACCGAATTGAAAGACTTTTACGTCGACATAATATTAAGACGCTTTTTAAGCCCTCCAATAGAGTCAGCGACCTGCTGCGTTCAGTGAAAGATGCTAGAGATCCGTTGTCCGCCGCGGGAGTTTATAAGATCCCCTGTTCCTGTGGGTTAGTTTATATCGGTACGACAAAACGGAGTGTTAATACAAGAATCAAATAGCATCAGAGAAATTGCCGGCTGGGTCAGACTGAAAAGTCGGCGATCGCGGAGCACACTTTCAGTAATGGAATCCATGATATAAAATTCAAAGAGGCCAAAATAATTTCAAAGACTTCAAATTTTATCCCCAGATTGCATAGAGAGGCCATTGAAATTTTCAAGCACCCAAATAATTTTAACAAGAAGGAGGAAGAAGTAAAAGTTAACAAGCTTTGGCATCCAGTCATCGGTCAATCCCGAGCCGGAAGGTAGAGGGCGCTGCGTTCTCAATTTAACATCTTGCAGCAGTTCGAAATTTCGCATCAGTCGCCAAATTAATCAACGACACCCGCTGAAGATGACCGCCGCAGTTGCGATCGAAACGTATGGATTAAAGCCATTCAGACCACAGCACAACAGCCCGGAATCCGGAACTAGTATAGACACCTGATTGTTTAATTTTGGCTCGAAAATTTTTATGCGCTGCCTGAGTTCTGGTTATTATTTTTTTCTTTTTTGAAACACTAAAGGTAGTATTTACCCACTTATTTCTATGTACTTAACTAAGAAATTATCAGACAATTTATTTTAAGTTGCTACAGATAATAAAATATATTTTGCCATTTGTTTACATTTCGTGGTCGAAATATCTATAAATAAATAATTACAGTTTGAAACTCTTACCATATATAATGCGGGTTCTTTTTTTTACTATTGGAGTTCTCACGCAATAGTAATATTTTTAATAATTAATTACAGATCACCATCCTGGCGTAGGGTATCCCCACTGTGAAGAGGATCATATCAACCACAACGCTGACAGGTAGGCACATGCGTGCTTTCTTTTTCACTAAATCAAAAATTATTTTTCCTTTACAAGTTTGACAATCTTTAATACCAGAATACATACTGTTTCCTTAATATTGGTACAATTTTCTAATATCTTGTCCCTTCTAATAGCTAGAATGCAATTTCAAATTTTATCCTTAATGCAAAATAGTCACTCATTTTAGTTTCACCTTACCATTTTTTCTAGCCCAACCTATATAAAAGCAAGAAACGTTCATCGAAGAATGAAATCGTGTTTATTGTTTAATTTTTTCTGTTCAATAACAATTTTTCTCATATCGGTAAATACCATAATTTTTGAACTTTATGAATCAAACATTCCAAACTTTTTGAGTTGAAAATAAGGGTTACTTTTTGACTGTCATTTATAAAAGCGATTAAAAACAAGAGACCATTTGAAGAGATGAATGGCTAAAGTTTTGTTAAGTAGGTTTTTAACAGTTGTTTTACCCGCAAATTTTGTTCAACAAGCATCTTAAACATAGTCACGCCATAACTGGAAAAAAGCCGCGAAATAAAAGGGCTCCCTCTTTTCTTGACCATCATCAACAGTTTTCGTTTTCTGTTCTGCTAAAAAGGTAAAGTGCACTAAGTATTATCATAACTCTGAGAGCAGATCAATGTCTGAAAGGACAATAGTTGACACGATTGGGAAAATAAAGACAGCGTAGAAACAGAAACTACTTTCTACATGTTATGGTAGATCACCATTGTTTGTGAAATTACACGTTTAACAGTAAAATTATCGTCTAATTTTTGTTGTTCAGGTTACAACAACTTTGTACATTCCTTATACCGAACCCGCTTCTGTAATAAAAAAAACTAAAGTGATGGCGTCAATAAATTTCTATTGTTTAGATTGGTACACTGTAAAAAATCCGAAGTATTCCTGGGACAAAAGGAGCAACTATGGGGCCTAATTTCTGCAGTAACCAATCTGACAAAAAATCAGGCAATATTCCTGCCTAAAAAAACCTTTCTTAAGAATTTAGAAACCTTCAAAGTGAAAACCAGTCATTTTACTGCAATAAATCAGGATTTTGAATAGATAGGTTTATAGTA
The DNA here is from genome assembly GCA_038373865.1 of Uloborus plumipes. Taxonomy (NCBI): domain Eukaryota; kingdom Metazoa; phylum Arthropoda; class Arachnida; order Araneae; family Uloboridae; genus Uloborus; species Uloborus plumipes. Next base: position 31,966 of record JAXGGA010000992.1, read on the forward strand.
AGTTTGGCAACTTTTTAATGTACCAAGAACGTTGCTGCAGCATTTAAGCAACTACGGCCGAAGCTAAGGCAGCAATTGCAAGAAAAAAAGTCGAACAGCTTGTTGCCTTGCAATTCTTGCAAAGCTACAGTGTACAGATACCGCAGTTTTCCCTTGTTTGGGGCGCATTCAAACTAACCGGTCCTAACCAAACTAAAAGCGAAGCACTTAAGACACTGAATATTATATTCCAACTGGTAGATATGCAGACTTTTCATGTCAGTAAAATATCCGTATGCAAATTGCATCAATTTGGAAAACTTTTCCCAAAAAATACTTGATTTTACTGGAAATTGGTAAATTTCCATGAAATCCCTGATTGCTACCTTGAAATGACCTGAAAACAATCTAAGTTCCCTCTTTTCTTATTCTAAGCTGCGTACAATTCAAGACGCCGCCGTTAAAAGTTTCACCTAAGGCTTTCTAGGTTCTAGGCATAAATAAATTTATAGCATAAGTCTGGACATGAAATTCTACATCCGTCTTGATCTTATTCCTAATTTTATTGGGAACTAATCCCAGATTTGAAGGTACTGCGCAGATTGGCTTTATGCTCTTTGCTCTTGAGAAGACTCCTAAATGGCTTACTCACTTTGATAGGGAGATGACATGTGACTGGCTTACCTTTTTGATAGGAAGATGGCATATTATTGGCTCACCCTCTTTTATCTTGAGAAAACTTCTAAGCGATGTAGTCTGAAGATCTCGAACCCAACCATTTGTTAAATTTTAAAATTATCGTTTTTCTTCTGCTGAAATTATTTAAATATTTCTTCTCTGTAGACCAAATAAGAAGTACTTGTTGAAGACAGTAGAAACTGTGCAGTAGCAATGCAGTGTTCAGCAATGACTTTTCACTTCTAATTCTGTGGTTAAATGTCGATAGAGAAGACAAAGACCATACGTCGTGCAAACATGTCCGTCATTTGGGGGGCCAGGGGGGTCAATCCCCTTTCGCGCTGGCTTTAGAGAAACCAATGTATTTACAAAAAAATGGGCGTGGTTTTTGTTGCTTTCCGATAAAATTGCATTCTGTTTGTACTACAGATGCAATAATAAAAAATGACAGAACGGTTAGGGCAGCGTTACTGCATTAAATTTCGAAAAAAACTCGGAGACAATTTAATAGAAACCATTTAAAAGATTCAGTGACAATTATATAGCTCATTTTATAGACAATTATTTACTCATTTTAACACAAAGTGAACTGCTTTTAATAATGCTTTTAATTATATAGCACATCTCTCATTGAAAGCATGTACGAACGTTGAAAAATACATACAGCTGATGCATATGTAGCTTTATTATACCACGTAGTATACACAAAGATGGTCAAATTATCATCTATGCTAATGTTTCAAAAAATGATAATACATATCATGAAAAAGCTGTATGAAAGGGATTTTTAAATTTTATTTTACAAAAGGCAAACCATTCACAATTTTAACTAAAGCTATGCACATTTAGTTTGAAACTTAAACATGAAATTAAATTTTGCAAAATGAAACTGAAGTTGTGTATCTTGCTGTGTAATAGTATAATTTCACTTGATATCGATAGCCTTTCTCACTTGGTGTCATTGACGTATTTTTTCTGATTCCACCAGGTACCACGTGACGTACCCGTCGTCGACGCTCCCGAGCCGCGGCATGCTGCGCCGCCCCCTCTCCGCCAACCAGTTCTCCCACTCCCACTTCCAGCTCCGGAAGTCCAACGCGAGGCAGTGCAGCTGGAAGTGCACGGCCTTAACTTTTATATTCGTCACGATAGCTCTCACAGCCGCGCTTGCCTTCTTCCTCAGTAGGTTCCCATTTGCTCTACATACATACTGTGCTGACGAATCCTCTGTATGGATTTATTTTCTTCATACCTCTTTCACACAACCCTTTTAAGACCCTCTGTAATCGTGAAAACAACTGGCAATTACTGAAGTCCAATTATTTTCAAGTATTAAATTAGGGATGCACCGATAAGCAAATTGGCCGATTACCGATTAATCGGCTGAGCCGATTAATGATAAGGACGATTGTTTTTCTACTGTCAATTTTCTCATCACTGTTTTTTCTCTCTTATACAATTCCAAGTTTAGAAAAAGTAAGTAATATTTTTCTGAGAGATTTTTTGTTCCATTTTCCTAGTTTTCACAAAATAATTTTAATTTTTTACGTAATTTCTTAGAACTAATTTTCATATTATTTTTTATAATATTATTAACACATCGTTTGTTATGTAACATAAAATGTAACATAAACTGATACATGACATAAACATTCAAAACAAAGGGGAGGGGGAAGTCTGAGGTGAGCACTTTAATTTAGGAGTACTTTTAATTCATATTTTTTAATAATACTTTTATTCTTTGAAAATTAGCGATTATCTAAAAGCACTCTGCTAAGGAAAAAGCTATCTCCACATAAAAAATGTTGCAACATTGTCTATGTATATTTATTCAAAGTAGGAGAATTAGTTTAAAAAATTTTTATATCAGTTACGGGGATAATTTTTACTATTAATAAAAGTATTCATCATAGTTGGTATACTTTAAAGAATAGTATTTGAAAAATATTTTTTGGCCGATTAATCGGCCGGATTTTACCGATTATTAATAATCGGCGAAGTGGCCGATTATGGCCGGTGCATCCCTATATTAAATCACAATATGCAACGAGTTACCGCCCATAAGCCAGGGCTAAAGTAGAACTGAAACAATTACACCCACAGCTAGGGGGCTCCTCTCATTATAGCTAAGATAGGCAACAAACTAGTAGCTTAGCTGGACGATCGCTGGTAAGATAAATTCATTTTATCTACCAGTTTGGTGGCTATCTTAGCTACAATAAGAGGAGCTTTGCCTCTAGCTCCGTTATTGGCTATTCCTGACTGAGGAGTCCAGAATAAGGACAAAACTGCAGTCTCAGGATGTCATGACCTAGCTGTGGGTGCAATAGCTTCATTAAATCACAATAGTACGTGATAAGTGGAGTAATTTCGACTCCGATTTGCATTCTAAATTCCATATACGAGTATATGTTTAGTATATATGTTGGTTGCGCTATAAAATCACAACGGGGAGGTTTCAAACAATTAGTTTTTTCTCTAAGAATAAATAACGGTTTTTGAAGGGTTTTTTTTTCATCTCATATACCTTAAAAGGTACTTTCTTCTTGTTATAGGCCAATAAATACAGTACTGATATTTAAGTGTAAGATAATAGTAGAGAAACAATAATAGATCAACGTTTTTCTGAAAAGTTGTATGCATAGTACATACTGGGATAAGCAAACACAGAATTAAAAAAACATTAACTAATGCAGCTCAAAATGGGTTACTGAATATATTAGACCATGTGGCTAGCTGAAAATTCATCAGAAAAGAAATAATTGAAAAAAACTTTTCTGTGAGCATTATTCTATTTACGATTATAATAAAAATAAAAAGACGATTTAAGATTGCTACTTAAATTATGCAAGTTTATTTTATAACTACAAAAGTTAACATTCAACATTTTACTTCTTTTTTTCAGTTTTACTCTCGCCGACGTGGCAACAAGATGCGAATCATGCCTGCCCTTTAGTAGAAGATGTTGATCTTGTTGTAGAATCTACAAAAAGCAAAGGTGATAGCTCAAATTATTAAAGCATTTTTCCCCCATTTTACATACTGTTGTGTTGAAAACAATAACACCTCGCAATATAATAATGTCTCTTTTATATATCGGTACAAGGAGCTGATCAGTAAATGAAAGAAACACATTAATGAAATACAACTTTTTCCTCTAATCGTTTCACATTCAAATGTACGTACACGTATCAGAGTCGGAACATCAGTAGTTTTTTTTTTTTTTTTTTTTTTTTGTACAGAAGCTATCAGCTTCGACATACATAAGGACTGCGTACTATGCGCCTTGCCTCCTGACAAGCACGGAACATATTTACGATACAGATAGGATAGAATAGCATCCATGGGCAGGCGCGATCCCACCTTTTTTTTATACAGAAACCATCAGCTTCGACATACATGAGGACTGCGTACTATGCGCCTTGCCTCCTGACAAACACAGGACAGATTTACGGCACAGAGAGGATGAAATAACATCCATGGGCAAGGCGGGACTCGAACCCGCGACCCACTTGCTTACGAGGAGAGTACTCGACCTCTAGGCCCACGTGGCCCCCAGGTGATCACTTGCTTACGAGGAGAATACTCTACCTCTAGGCCACCGTGGCCCCCTAACCTCAGTAGTTCTAAATTCATAAAAAAGAAGTAGCAATGTGTAAACCACTGCCAAAGAGGAAAGTAAAGTAAAAGTTTTGGTTAACGCGCAGCTGAGAGTTAACTCTAAAAAATGACTCATAAATATTTCAGTGATAGTAACATAATGTTTATTCGTACATAAGTGGAGTCCTTGGGTGATGAAGGGGATATGTGACAAAGCAGACATTGCGAGTAATTAAAGTTCAAAGTTTTATTGTTGCAGTTTTTGCAGTTTTTTCGTTTTCTGGTTTTTATTAGTGTGCGTATAAAGTCGGTCTATTGACATTTACTTTGTGATGTACCAAATTTTAGTTGCTTACCTGTATCCAATGCTTACCATCGTCCAAAGAGTTTACTTTTCAAAATGCAACATAGCCCCTTCATCCTCTAAGTCCTTCCATTATGACTGCGATTTTTAAAAACTAACATATCACTTCAGAGCCAATGTCCGCCAATTCCGATACACAAGTTGGCACCAGTGAATCATAAAGAAACCAATCCGAGTACATTACCTTAAAATCCGTAGAGTAAGAAGAAAGCTCCTTTGCCCCGTTTATGCGTTTAGCAACAGTTCGACTGTATAAATCCATTTTGTAACAAGTTTTGTTGAAGAACAAATTAACATTTAATTACTGTCGGAACAACTGTTTTATTAGATATATTTTTTCAAGTGAGGTTATAGTAAATTTCCTCACTGGCAGCACAATTTTTCAATTATCGTTTACTGATTAGCATTAATTGATGTTTGTTATCATTATAAAGAATAACTTTCATTTTTTGATGATGATACTAAATGCTTTTAAAATGAGATAAATAAATAAAAATAAATGATCTGTCTTTTTTATAAGATTCTTGATTATTGAAACATTTTAGCTATGGCAATCACTGTTGTCTTTGAGTTCCTTTTTGCAACCTCTACTTTAGTCTTCATTTTTACTCTTCCTAACTCTGCTTCATACTAATGGACTCTTCTGAAACTAGCCGCCCGCAAGTGCCAAATCTTGATGGTCAGGCTATACCTCCAGCCGAGAGTACTTCCCTTTTTGAATCGCGAGAAGATAACTTTCCTCATTCCCACGGGACAAAAGTTCGTGCTTCCCGTAGGACGTTAATTTTTTTTTGTCAATTATTGGTTGTTAATGAATTAATTGTGTCAATTTTAGGTATACAGATTATTTCTCACCAAAAATTTAACGAATGATAATCTAACTCCATTGAAATTCGACATCGTGACAGAATATCATGGGGCAATCAAACTTCAACCAATTTCATGTTAGCGGCTTAAACCGTAAACTTCATCTACTATAGAGTCTGCTCTAAACATATAACTGAGACAGGACACATAAAACAGGTGACGCATAAGGGAGAAATTGCTGCAGTTAAGCGCAACAAAGTACAAACAGTATCACATTTTCGTGTGACTCAGAAAAGTTTCATATTTTTGCAAGAGTATGAACAAAGTTTTCTCCCCTTACAGTGAACGAGAAATCTGAATCGTCCAAACCTAGCAGTAGTAGTGTGACTTCTCTGTCACCCTCTGTCCTGTCCTTCACGGAAGTTGGACTGGGACGGCGATCCGAATTCCAAGTGGGACCCTACAGCCATTGGATAGTCCAGATGAAGCAGAAGGGACCGTCTCTCGTCCGTTTCAACTACACGTTACCTGTAGGAGCCAGATTAGGGGTCTTCGGAAGGAGAAATCAGCTGCCAACTCACACGAGGTACAACTTCCTGGAAATACTGACGACGGACAGCTCGAAGACACTCAGAAGCGAAAAGGTAAGCCTACAACGATTGCCATCATAGGAATCGTATTCTATAATGATGCATTTACAAAGTGCTGATTTGTGCTCGCGGCTGTCTCCGAATTTGTAACAGTTGCTCACTTTTACTCCATCGAAAATGTAAATGCTCAAAAAAAAAAAAAAATAATAAATAAATAAATTACGTAGGCTGCGCAATTAGAGAAACATGTGTATCACTGCGCAAATAATGTTAAGCATTCAATCTACACTACAAAAATTAACTATTGTTTTTATAGTATAAAACTGTAAAATGCACAGTAATAAAGTGTATAAGACACAGTAATATATATATATATATATATATATATATATATATCCCTCTTAAATTTGTAGTTTATTACTGTGCATTTTACAGTTTTAAACTGGAACCTCTGCTACCAGTTTTATACTGTGAAAACAACAGTTTTTTTTTTTCACTGTGTAAGAGTTTTGATCAGGCCTGTCATTTCGGGGTTCGCGGGGGGGGGGGGTGAATCAATTCCCCTCCTCTGGCTTTGGGAAGTCAATGCATTTACATGTAAGTAGGCGTGGTTTCTGCCATTTTTGGCAAATTTACATTGTGTGTACGCCCTTTGCCCCTCCCCTGGAAAATTCGAAATGACGGACCTGGATTTGATTAACCTACCGCTTCCAAGAATCTCCATCTTACCAGTTAGGAAATTTTCAAGGAAGAGTCTAATAAATTTTGAGAGGAATCCCACCACTCCGCCCGGAGTTTTAAAAATGCTTTTCAAAATACTAGAATTACTATTTTTGAAGAAAAAGTAGGAAAAGGTAGTGAGCGTTGAAAAATTCACCAAATACACATGTAATTTGCATATGCATCTGCATCATTATTTTGCAAGAGACATGTGAGTGTTTGTGTAGGTTTTAAATCGATTAAAGTTGGAAGAGTATTTGAATGATTGAGCACGCTTAATACATCAGTAACCTGCTAATCTACTTCAGTAGGAGAACATCGTTTCGATTTTGCTTTAAAAGTTTGTGAAGAACAGCATGAACTTCTTTTGGACTGATTCTGAGGGGCATTATAGCAAGACAAAGTTATTTCGCTGCTCAGAAATGACAGGCATAAAAGTTATCTCTCAGAGAATTACTCAACGTCAACTAATGGAGCACTAACAGTTGTTTCCTCAGAACAGTTGGCAATTCGAATTTTATAAAGATTTATCCGAGATGCGATGTTATCATCTTACTTACTGTCTAACATTTTTTGGCGAACCCACCGTCGTTTCTGCGCACGCGCCAAGTCTCTCTTGACTTTCTCGAAATATGGGGGAAATTCAACGAGGAAGTAGCAAACGAACAAAAACTGAAGTCTTCGGGAAGTGCGCTTCCTAAACCTATCTCCCCTTTTTCAAATGGAAGCGTTCTTGACTGCCAGGCGCACAATACGCAAACAGACAGTACCATTATATTTTTTAAAAACGCATTATTTTTTTTCCTCCTAGTTGCAAAAATAACATATTTAAACAAATTTAAAATAAAAGCGTTTGAATCTTAAGAAATTTCTTTCAACGACTCAAGTTATTTCCATCTTAAATAACATATAAAGTGAAAAGTAAATATTTATCAAAACTTTGAACTGGTTTCAAACAATTTAATTTACTTTAATGGATGCCAAGTTAAAATTGGTCTTATAGCTTCTTTTCCAAAGTACCTATTGCGTATAAATTAGGATTAGGTAACGATGATGAATTACAACATATACCATTTAAGAAGTAAGTAGTTTAAAATGTAATTTTATTCTTACTTACAGAAAACTGCAGTGATCGGAAAAAAAATTTCTAAAAATATTCAATTGAAACTTTTTAAAGTTGACAAAAGAAAATAGTTATACTTTGAAGTGTTTAAAAAAAATTTAAAAAAAATCACCTCACCGAGTTTAATACAACTATTTTTAGCGAGTACATAAATATTTCTTTCCTTCTACAGCATTGCTTTCAAAATACAATTTCAGCAAAGCAGCATTGCAACGTCTTTCGCTTAATTACATTTGCCACTTGAAAGAATAGTCAAATAACCAAATAAAATACAATTTTTCATACGTCTGTTTCTCCAAATCCGTCTCCATGTTCCATACAAATGAAAAATTTATTTCCCGACTACACAACTTAATTTTTTGAGCAAATACCAAACCGCCTAGTATTCAATTTAAAATTTAATATTTAAAAAGGTCAACACTCAATTGATCTCCCTCTTTCGAAATGCGGATCTCATAACGCATCTCAGCGAAAATATGTATAACGTAAACTTACTTTTTAAAAGAGCAACTCACTTTCTTTGTCTTCAAACTCAATAAGACTTTTGCCTTCTCCGAGATGTTTATGTTTCAAATTATATCCCAAACGAGCCACGGGAGGAAAAATTCCAGTTTCATACTTTTGCGAGATTGTTTAACTGTAACTGTATTGCATTACGCGCGGATTAGAATAAAGGAGAATATCTCCAAATGAAAAATGCATATTTAATAAACAGTTGAGAAATATGTTGCCCTCTCCCTCCCAAAGAAAACTCCGACTTTTACAGTCGTTAAACAAATATGTTTGCTTGGAGGAGGAGGTACTAATAATTCCTCCGACTTTTCAAAGTTTTAATCTTTAATCAACTCATTCTTGCTGTTCTAAGGGGAAAGGAAGAATTTTTCAGCTTTTGTTTTTCAAATTTGTTAAATAATATTAACGAGTTCTAAGTGGCGGGAAAGGAATACGTATTCTTGAAACATTCTAAAAATTCCCCCCAAAGGAAAGAAATAAAGTTCTGTTTGGAGTACGTTCAGCTTACAGCTGCAATATTAATTAATTTCGTCTCTCCAGTATGATTTATGAAAGTTATAAGAACGTTTTCTCTTTGCAATTACATTACTCATAATTTATGGGCACGAGGAATGAGAATTACTTTTTGTGATACTCGTTTTTATAGAAGAAGCAACTTTGTTCCATTTTATAGAAATACCGAGCATTGCTGCAATAATGAGGGAAAGACATTTATACTATTCAAATATGGGAAGTTCGTCAGATTATTAAACTTTTGTGTGCTAACTTTAGGTATTTTATTAAATGTTTAAAAAACATTTTTCAACAATCAACTAAATATTTTGAAAGTTATTTGCGTGAGCACTGTGCTTGGTTCTGCGTTATGTTTTTGGTGATGATGCGTTTAAGAATACTGATATTCAATATTTTTCTTTAAAGAAAACAACGAAATAAAGTAAGAGTTTTTACAAACGTTTATAATTTTGTTTCCTTTTTTGTGAGATTAAACTTGTGGCTCACACTAATTTTTTTTTCTTAAGAATAAGTGCATATTTGTGAATTCGTATTTCATTAAAGACTTATTAATATTTTCAAGACTTTTTTTTCTTCATTCTCTTTCTGTTGATTTTCGTTGTTACAACCAAAATACCGAAGTTTTAGTACTGTACTATTAAAACAATGGAATTAAGTAAGTAGTTATTGAGAGTTTAAATGCCATAGTTTTATTTTTATTATTGTTATTATTTTATTACAATCAAATAACATTACGACAAACTGCTAGAGATCTCAAATTTTGTCCGTTGTAACACTTTCGTTAAAATACAATTCAAGCAATATATTAACAATTAAAACAAAGCTTATCATTATTATTATGAGTTTTAATATTATTGTCCTTATTAGTATTATTAATTTTACTATTATACCCCTTATTATTAATTTTACTATTTAGATTATTTTTGTTGAGGTTGCTAATATAATTAGTTTTTGGACTAAAATTGTTTTTTTTTTTCATCAAATGTAAACTCGCAATTTCATCACACTGCACATTACCCAGCTTTTGCCTTCAAATTTCGAGTTGAGCCGCACCATAGTTTGCGGACGCTCGCTGGTAAGATAAATTCATTTTCTCTACCAGTTTGTTGGCAATCTTAGCTACAATAAGAGGATCTTAGCCTCCAGCTCGATCATTGGCTATTCCTAACTGAGGAGTCCGCAATAAGGACGAAACTGCAGTCTTAGGATGCTATGATCGAGCTGTGTGAGTACATTTGCTTCAAATGTAAACCCGTTCATTTAAATTTTAAAAATATTTATGCAAAACAAAATAACAAAAGACGAAAGAGAATCATGGTGTTCCACTCGCCTCATCGAAACTTCTTATAGCGAAGTTCAAATCTCTTATTGGGATTTCCAACGATAACCCTAATAAAGTATAATTTGTTCGACCTGTGATTTCGGCACAGTCTGTTTTTTGCGTATGTTTCTAACTTTATCCAGCTGTTTAATTCTCTCATTGTTTGTAATGCATTTTTTGAAGTATTTAGATTGACATTTTAACATCACATTGCTTATCATTTTTCTAGCCACGTACCTCCAGGCCCGTCATTTAGGGGGGGGGGGGTCAATTGCTCCCCCCTGACTTTGGGAAATCAATGGATTGGCATATAAGTGTGCGTGGTTTTGCCACTTTTTTGGTAAATTTTTCCTTGTGTATGCACCCTTTGCCCCCTGGAAAACTTCGAAATGACGTCCCTGCGTACCTCCGATCTCAACCAAAAAACTGTTTCCAATTTTCTTCTGAAGTGACAATAAACGACTAATTATTTATTAGAAGAAAAACGAGAAAAAAATATATGCAGCGTCTCAAAAAAAATAATAGTAATTATTGGGCTCTAAGCAAAACCAACCTTTAAACAATATCAAGTAAAGAGCTAAGAGTTTCTCAAAAGAAGATTTCAGTACAAGAGTCAACCTAGCCAAAATATAATTTAATATTGTTTATACCTTTTTTGAATACTTTATTTGAATACCAGTTCTTAAAATACGGTCAATTTTATGTAATTTTTATCTTTTGCTTGTTAGCAGCTTTTATCTTTTACTTTGTTATAATTTTCTACTTAAGAATTCATCCTTTTTGAAGCAACAGTTCCACAATAAATTGTTGGATTTCGATTTTACCTTTAGGAATGCTTTATTTTCATGCAATTATTTAATATGCATCAGTGAATCATGAATTTACTCTAAAACAATAATCAAGGCAAGGAAAGTTGCATAAGATCTCAAGTTAAAGGCAACAAGCCACACAACAACATAGCTCTGACAGCAGTAATCCTTAAAAAAAAAACCTTTTCGGACAAAAATGCCTCTGAAAAATACAATCCAAAGTATTCTTCGACTATACACTTTGCTTCGAAAAAACTCTTTAATCAATATAAAGTACTTTTTGTGAAGATTTTAAAACGCAAATGGCTTTGGTTTCTTAAAATTCTTCCTTTCCAACAATGTCTTAAATTTCGCTAAAAACCGTTTCGAAAAGATGCGTTTCGCAAATGATTCCAGCACATACGCCCTTACTCTTCTCATATGAAATATAAAGCTCTGTAGGATCCTCTTGAAAAACATGCGCTGCCCCCCACCCACCCACGCACTTCCTACTTTCCAAAACAAAAGCCCCGCCATATAATCTTATACTCGTAAATACCCCATAACGTTTGCCTCTGTCAGGAACAATAAAACTTCTTTTTCTTCTCCGGGACTGGCCACTAGAAAAGTCCTTTTTTCCCTTCAAGGAGAAAAGCTTTTATATTTTTCCTTCCTTTCTTTTTTGTCTTTATGATAAAAGCAAAAATAAAATAAAATAAAATAAAGGAGCAGCTGGTTTGATTGGAAAAACGGTTTTAACAGTATGTCGAGCCAGAATTGGGTTTCATTTCGGCCGGTGTTTTATTGTAACTCTTCTGTATCGAATTGAGAAGAATACCGCCCCTATTGTGTTAGTCGGGTGCTTTTTATTGACATTCGAAAGCTATAGAATGATAGCTTGTTTGAGTGTGTACTCATTGTCTTCTAACGATTTTCGAAAAGCCCATATCAGAGAAATATTAAGAAGAGTATTTCGATTTCTTTTCAGCCGTTCCCCGACGTAATAATTTATTTACAAAAGCTTTTCAAATAATATTCAGTAACAATAAGCAAAATTGGTGACGGGAATAAAGGAATCGTTACTACTTATGCCCGAAGAAAGTAATTCGTTAATGCACAACAAAAAATTTATGCTTTATATTTTTTTGTCTGACGTGCCATTTCTGATGTCACTTTAGTAGAATGTTAAAAAAAATGTATATCACATATAACTGCATAATATTTATCGCGAAGTAAAAAACAGAGGGAAGCTTTGATCTTCTGAAACTCTTTCAACCGAAACTCAATTAACCAAAGTTAGTTATTTGTCATAGATTAAAAAATAATGAAGCCATGGTTATCTGAAACTCTTTTAACTAAAACCCCGATTAACTAACGTTAGTTTTGTTTTTCTCAAATTCAAAAAAACACCAATGATTATCTAAAACTCTTTAAAACTCGATTAACCGACGTTAGTTATTTGTCACGGATAAAAAAATACGATGAAACTTAGATTAGCGGAACCTCTTTTTAACCAAAACCTCGATTGACCGATGTTAGTTATTTGTTACATGGTAAAAAAAATGCAGTAAATGCTTGATTATCTGAAACTCTTATAACCTCGATTAACCAGCGTTAGTGATTTGTCACTAAGTAGAAAAAAACAGTGAAGCCATAGTTATCTGAAACTCTTTCAACTGAAACCGAGATTAAACAGCGTTAGTAATTTGTCAGAATTTCAAAATAATAATAATAATAATAATAATAATAAACCTTGATTATCTGAAAACTTTACCTTCGATTAACCGACGTGAATTATTTGTAACAGACTACAAAAATACCATGAAGCCTAGATTACCTGAAACTTTTTTTAACCGAAACCTCGATTGTCAGACGCTAGTCATTTGTCACATGATTAAAAAAAATAATTAAGGCAAAAGCCTAAATATCTGAAAGTGTTTTAACAAAAACCTCGATTAACCTATGTAAGTTTGCTTAAAATATGTTCCTAGAAAATAAAAAAATTAAATTCAATCAAGGTCACCAGAAATAGTTATTTCTACTTCGGACAATATATTGTAACGAGTCCGTAGCACCTTCAACTTTCTTTAAATGAGCATTCCAATCTTGAGGAAGTAACTATAAATTTATTTACAAGTATTTACACTATTTACAATAGGAGCAGGAAACAATTGCTAAACATCCAGCAATTAGGTAGCAAAACAGTACACTGTACTCTCAACAGTAATTCAGCACCACGTATCTAACGTGAACAGTAATTAAGCAATTACAAAAGCAAAACAACCATCCGCCCAAACGTATGAAAACGAGTCACCAGATCAAATCTGAAAACAGCTGACTGACTGTGTTCAAGGCCAGCTATTTATACTCGAAAAGTTATTTCCACAATATTCTAGTAAAATCCGGAGCATTCTGTTCATTCACAAACTTACATAATCCATTCACAAATTCTAGTGATAAAAAGAAAAAAACCCACGCGAAAATGTCTTCATGCTTATCAAAGTTAGGGCAAGTGTAAAAACTACAAAGTGTTACAGGGCCGGTATACTAGTGATAAAGGTGATATCTTCAGATACTTTTGCAACATGACGTCAGATAAAACCAAAACTAATGAAGATGATGCAAGGCAGGAAAAACAACAACTATTTACAAGATTTGTAACAATATTATTCATTTATTTCCAAAACTTCTATATTTTCATTTTTGAGACCAGAATAGTTTTAGAATTCTACAATTAAATATATTTTGCCAAAACTGCCATTAAGTCGCGAAACAATCAAATCGTAAAGTGAATTATTGTTTTATGCTGTAATTAATTCTTAAATACACATCTATGTTTAAATTTAATTAACAAAAAATAAAGCGAACGGCTTTTGTTAACACTGTTGCTACAAAAGTAAAATAGTATGTATTGTTAAATTACAAATTGCATTTTTAGCGTTGTTAGACGTCTATTAAATAAATATTGTGTGTATAATTAAAGTTGGATCTTCGCCTTTAACAACTCTTTTGTACATATTTTAAATTTAGAGTTAATATTTCTGATCATCCACACCTTCCACCTACCTAACCGGAATCCCACCCCCCTCTCCCCTGTTCTAATTTATGCGTGTGCTAGTTATCCCATTTACGGCCCCATCTTCAAATTCCATTTCGTATTTGGAAAGCCCTCCATTAACGCCCGATAAGTAGCGTTAGTCTTACTTGGGACAGGAGAGTAACACTAGTAGAACTAAATAGCAAATGAGAAAGCTTTCCTCTATTCTATAGAGACGAAAAATGTATGTGTTCTTTAACCCATTAATGCCTGACATTTTTTCCCCAAAAGATATTTTGTATAGTGGTTACAAATAGTGCTTAATGAACAGGAAAAATAATTTAAAAAATATCATGTAAAAATAACTTTTTATTAAGGAAAGAACAATCTTCCCTTAAAAGTTACGATACACCCCAGAGCATACATACTTTTTTTACTGAAATCTTTTCCTGCCTACGATATAATATTTAAAAAGACATTTTCTAAGGAGAAATAAAGTCAGCAATTAATATTAACTGGGAAGCTGGGAATAACTTTGAAAACTTAGCTTTTTTGTTTGAGATTGTGAATGGTGTCATTCTTGATAAAGATCATGTTAAAACTGCTACAGAACACACTTTACAATGGTTATGTGCTGCAATCTGTTAATAACGAATTGAAACAATACCAAGGTACTCATTGAACACTATTATTTGGTTGAAATGTTCATTTTGTTGACATTCAGACCCTTTTTTGGACCGTCCCTAAAAAGGGACGCTAGGCATTAATGAATTAAAATATGTGCGTGTGTGTTTTTAAACGAACGGAAGTTCTTGCACTAGCTATGAAAAGGTGTGCAATTACATATTAGCAATCAAAGAGAACATTTAAGAAATGATATCTAACCAAAGACCAATAGGAGCAACTAATTCTTACTCTGTACCGCTATAGCCCAGCATTTTTTAAGAGATTACTTTATTGAGTTAAACCGAAAGTAATTCAAAGCGCAAATGATTTTATTGTGTATATGCAAGTGATTTTTAGCATTTTTAGGGCTTTTCTTTTTTTATTTCAGGGTTTCAAATTATTATTTTCATTTTTGCCAATACAAAAAGAAAAATAGATATTTGAAGAAGTTTATTTTTAGCTGAAGGAAAACGCTGCAGACAATTTTATTTCTAATTATTTCTTTACACATTTTTTCTTTTTTCCATTTTAAAGAAGTTTTGATGTATTTTAGCTTTGCTACGCATAAAAATAAATTAGAGGCATATATTCTACTTTTAATTTAAACAAAGAGCGGTAAAAAATATTTTCGATATCAAAAAATAAATAAATAAGTAAATAAATAAGTATTTTTTTTAATTTGGGTTTCTCTTTTGCGAAACGAGAAAATTTTTTTTTAAACTGAAATGGTTTCCTTTGTGTTTTTTAAAACATACCCAACATTTGTTGATTTATCAAGTTTACTTTTAATTATTCAGGTTTGAAATTATATGTTTTAGGTAATATGTCTCCAAGTTATATTCTTTAATTCTATTGTCGTACAGTTGCTCGTTTAAATATTACACCAAAACGCTGAATTTAAAACGTTCCGAAAAGCGAATTCATTAAGGGTTGAAATTCACTAATAAATAGTTCGTAATAATGTGAGAAAACAAATTTGAAAAATTCTGTATAATCAAATACGGCGCTTTTTAAATGACAGAGCAGAAACATGCAATACACCGCCAACTCGTTCATTTCGATCCATGGACTGCAGTTTCGGGCTTATTATGCCCTCATCAGCATGGAATACGAAAGTAGTCGAGTTGGAGGCAAAACCCTCTTATAGAGCAAAGAGAGCAGAAAAAAACTAGTAGCTAATGTGAAATTAGAATACCAGCGAGCGACCGCACATGGTACGGTACAACTCGAAAATATCAAGGCAGAGCTCGGGTATAAAGCAGTGAGTAACCACCCCTAAGCAAGGGCTAATGCAGAAACATGCAATACACCGCCAACTTGTTCATTTCTGTCCTTGGAAACAGTACTTTCGTATTCTATGCTGATGAGGGCACAATGAGCCCGAAACTGCAGTCCATGGATCAAAATGAACGAGTTGGCGGTGTATTGCATGTTTCTGCCTTATCCCTTGCTTAGGGGCGGTTACTCACTGCTTTAGACAGCGCAGCATTTTATTTCTAGTCATCACGTTTAAATTTTAAAAATGTGAAGCTTAAAGTAATATTCCCCTTTTGTTGCTTCGGAGAACATTGAGTTGATCAACATTCGATGTTACGTTAAATTGATGATGTTGCACGTTAAATTGATGATGTTGTACGGGAGAGTAGGATCGTTTAGTTCGAGACACAACTTCTTATTTTTTTTAAGGAAAAACATGCTCGAAGAAAAATAAAACATCAAGCACTTAGAGAGTTAAACCAACTCTAGAGGCACCTAATATTTCTTTTGAAATGTATACCAGTATCGTAGCTCCTGCGTTTGCTACGGACCTTCTCTAAATATTGTGACTTGCGCTTTTATCGTCAAAACATAAACAAATACGTTTAAATCGCACTTTTTTCATTCTGGACCCCTTTGAGATGAGTCTCCTGGTTCTGCTTAAAATCTCCTTTGTGGGTGTTTAATGACCAGCATATTATTTGTAGATAAAAATGCTAAGAAAACAAGGAAAATTAAATTTAATTAGGATGTAACAAAATAAAGTTCAACAATTCTGCACAATTGAATTGATTAAAGCACCACAGTATTTGCAGAAAATATACAAACAAATTAGGGTTCAAGCAAAAAAAAAAAGATAATTAAACTATTTAAAACATTATTGTAACCGTATTTGCGTTTCATCAAGTATCGTGCTATGTTTTTTACTAAAATAAAACATGCCATTAAAACATATTTCAATAAAAGACACTCAACCAAAGTTTTCACACCAAATAAGATCCCGTTTTCTTTCGATAAGAAGAAAGAAACTGACCTTGTGCAGAAAAAAATGGGATGGCATCTTAATTTCAGAAAAAAATATGATTGCGCTAAAATGCAAAACGATAAATGAATAAATAAACTCTGCTTCAAATTTAATCATAAGTAAAGCATTTTGAGTAGGCACTTCTGAAAATTAAAATATTTAGATTGTCTAAAATCTATTAACAGTAAAATACTTTTTAAAATTAAAAAATATAAAAAAAATCAACGAACATTTTACAGATGTGTTTCACGTAATTGACGCAAAACCAGTCTTATTAGCGAAAACCCTTGATTACTTTAATTAAAATTGTCTCGTTTTTTCTCAAAACACGAGAAAAACAAAAAATATAAATTAATGAAAATTGATCATGTAAAAACGTTTTTAGCCTCCATTTTAATCAAGAAAGTGTCTCTGTCTTCATTGGTTATGAATATTTAAACTGAGCAAAGTATTTTACGCAGGAACTTTATGCTTCAATTAGAAAGAATTTCTAAATACTTCGTTTAGTTCGAAATATGCAACATTTATTTGAAACATTTATTTGAAAAGCTTAAATAGTGTCTGTTATTTTGTATTTATCCGTCGATAAACGTTTAATTATTAGAAGGTTAAATTGCTGAAAGTATTTGCTTAAAATCAATACACTCACACTCAAACACAAATGTCATATTAGTAAAAATTGATGAAATGTTATTATTTTGGACAAGGTTGATGCCTAAAAGAAGATACTTGTTATTTTATGAAGTTTTTAGCTTGTTCTAAAATAAAATTTATTGCAACGTAATGGACATAATAATGCATCATTAAATATTCCTCCAAATGCTACTCGTAATTAAATGAAATTGCTTCAGTTGTCCAATGGTAGAATCTTATTTTCTTTCATGCTTTTAAAGTTTTGCAGCCCCCTCCCCTTCTCCCTTCTCTGTTTTTAAAAACCTTATCCCGGTTAAATTTCTGGGCATAATTGCGTATATTAATGCGTATGTACATATAATTAATAATTTGGTTGGAATGGATTTTCGTAAGAACACAATTAAATTAGATTGAATATTTTATAATTAACCCATTTATGCCCAAGTTTTTTTA
Organism: Uloborus plumipes; assembly: GCA_038373865.1. Classification (NCBI taxonomy): domain Eukaryota; kingdom Metazoa; phylum Arthropoda; class Arachnida; order Araneae; family Uloboridae; genus Uloborus; species Uloborus plumipes. The sequence goes on from JAXGGA010000992.1 coordinate 50,032, forward strand.
AACAATTTTTTAAAATTTTTATCTGCTTAAAACTCTTACTTGGAATGGTATACATACATTTTACGCTCAAAATAGTTCGCCATTGCTATATTTATTAAGCTATTTAACGTCCTGTTTATGGGATATTTTGCAAATATGCGAGCAAAATACGACCTTAATTGACTTTACTTTTGCAAAGTAACATTACAGAAGGCATCTGTGATCAATTTTAAGCAAATCATTTTAAAATAGTTTAATTTTATGAAAAATAAGTTCGCAAAAAAAACTTACTTTCTGTGGCTACCCATGCTGGATCGTTGCTTGACTGATTTGTCTGAAAATAGCTGTCAATAAATAAACTCTGATGTCCAAATAGCGACTCTAACTGGTTTTCTCAAGAAGAAGGGACTATTTAACTTGTGAAAAACAGCTTCAGTTAAATGATATACCCATTACAGGTTTTTGTATGCAGTAACTAACAAGCGTCCCGTTTTTAGGATACTGGACATAAATGGGTTAAAATGCGAAAATATATAATAACACAAAGGTATTATTAGAAAAATTAAAAAATACTTTCTTTTAAGTTTAAATTAGCAGTCGACTAAATTGCCAGCTGTTCTTATAAGTAACGCCTACACTCTATACGTAAACAAAGACATCGTTCTATTATAATATTTTTTGCTATTATAATCGAAGATTCAAGCGATTCACTATTACACAACTAGATATCTTCATCATAACTAAATAAGAAAGTAAAAAAAGTTTGCATTGACAGTCATTCTGTAACATTAACGTGTGGGAAAAAACAAAAGAGAAAAAGCAAGAGAAAAAATGCTCAGAGTACATAATTTTAAAGACAAGCACAATTTACTAAATCATCAAATCAATGAGATTTTGCAAAAATCTGCATCTTTCCCGTTCTTTTCCCGTAATTTCTCCTCTGAAAAGAGGGGAATGAGACTCGTCATAAACGCCCTGACGACTCCCATCAAGTGATTAATTCCTTGACTTGTTTTTCTCAAGGGAATGCATCAGAATTGAAATAGAACATTTTTCAGTTTAATGATGGCTTGTCTCAAATGAATGAGAAGCGTATGAAATAAATTCTGATTTCCTTGAAGAATACAATTTTATCTCCAAATGAAACGTTTCGGAAGGAATTACATTATAAAGAGTCTTGTCTGAATAAGTTATTATGAAAATATTAAGCGTTGGTTCCTTTTTGATTCACTAGAGTTTATTTTGCATTACGGAATGGTAAGAAAGTGGCCCGTCAATTTGATTTTTTCCCGTCTCTTCGTTTATTTTTAAGCGCTAGAATAAACAAGAAATTGAGTCTTTCTCCTCCATTCGCGTAACTATTCTCTTAGCAACTTTTTATACATTTCCCGAAATGAAGGTATATATATGAACAAATAAAACATAATAAATAGGAAATGAACATATATGAACATGTTAGAAATGAAAAATATGAAGTAAAATAATTGTATTAACCCTTTAACTGTCAGGTTATTTTGATTTTTAACACTTTTCCGAGCACAAACCTGAGAAATAGTCGGGTTTGACAAAGAGATGAAGCCGAAATAAAAGTCTTCCGAAAAAAATTCGGGTATAACAATACGATGCACTCAAAAAAAAAAAAAAAAAACCCGAGTAATACTCGGGCGTGACATTTTCGAAAACCAGCTGTTCCCGAGACTATCTCAGGCATGACAGTTAAAAGGTTAAATTACTCTTAAACTAAAAAAACATAATAAACAAAAGTACATTTTGTCCGTTTTTTTTTTTCGTTTTTTTTTCTTTTTTTTTTTTGTACAAAACGCATTCGAGGGAAACATTTGTATAAGATTATTGTCGTACTTTTGAAAACAAAAGTATATTTGTTATGAATTCATTTTCCTTTTTAAATTAGAATATAAGGTAATTTAAAAAATATTGATTCTTTAAAATTTTATTATTTTTAATTTAAAAAGTCGTAAACTTTGCGATGCAGGATAGAAAACTTCTGTAAGGTTCCATCAGGGTGTGAATAGGAAGCTTCTGAACTTAAATTTATTTCTTTTTTAACTTGCAATTCCTTTGCTGAACCTTGAGCAATAAGTCTCGTGTAGGTTTTTCAATTTCGATATTCCATGACTTTTTCTACTCATTATTTTATCATTTAAATACTCCTCGCCCTTATTGCTTCCCAAGATTTTATCTCCGCCTTGAGGCGCCAAATGTTCCCTTACTCACTCAGTTTGAGATCTACTGTTCTACTGCATATACAGTAAAAACCAGGGCTGCGGAGTCGGAGTCGAAAAGTCGGAGTCGGACTGATTTTTGACCAAAGGAGTCGGAGTCAGAGTCGCTGAAAAACATGTCGACTCCGACTCCGACTTCGACCACCTCCGATTTGGATGAAATTTTATGGAGGTGAAAACATATCTTTGAAACTAACAGATACAAATTTTCAGCGTCCAATATCCAAATCCTTAGCATCTAGGATCATTACAAAGTGCTTCAAATGGCGGGTCTTTGCAGCAAAAATGCAATGTGTTAAAATAAAGTCTGGCCATTTAACAAGAAAAGGATTAGTTTGGTACGAAATCAAATGACAAGAGTGGCACTTGTCTTTTGCTCTGGAGGAAATGGACTTTTGGGGAATGACTGTCACAGTGACCTCCGAGAATTGAGGTGAATGTGGTAAAATTACCTGCGAGAATTCTTGAGAAAATTGAACTTTTTGAGAGGTCACAATGACTTCTCGTGACCTCCGACTGGGATAACCCAGCTTGCTATCCGCCCCCCTAAAGTGAATCCTGGCTACGACCATGAATAAAAATGAAACTTTTAAAAATGGACTTAATATTTCAACCTTTGTTTTGGGTTTTTCCCTCTTCATATTTGGGTAAAAAAAATAATTTAAAAAAAAGCAGGAGTCGGGAGTCGGAGTCGGAGTCGAAAGTTTTAAAATCCCGGAGTCGGAGTCGGAGTCGACCATTTTTCCTCCGACTCCGCAGCCCTGGTAAAAACTGTTTAACATAAACTTCATGAAACCGAGATAATACTGTGCCAAAAGAATTTAATTCTAAAAGACTAATATTCAATTGCAGAGTTTACTGTGTGAACTGTCACTCGATTTCGTGCCAACCGATTTTTCACGCTAAGCGTTTTCGTGTTAAACGTTAGATTAATTTGCAGATAATCGAACTACACTGAACTCTCACTTATACACCGCCTCATTTATGCGCCTTTTTCACTTATACGACAATTTTTAATGGTCCCAGCACATTCCATAGCAAAATAATGATAGTATCATTCGTTTATGCGTCGCTTTAAAGATAAATATTTCTCTTATGCGCCGAATTTTCCTATAATGTTAAAAAAAAAATATTTATTTTCTTTAAAAATAACCATTTTTCTTCACTTTCTTCTTTAATCTTTCGCCTTTATTGCTTACGGAAGGCATTTTTTCCGCATGAACTGGAATTGGGAGAGGGACAATTATCTGTTATGCGAGCCAATATTTAGAAAAGTGCCAATTTGAAGTTGGAGTTTTCTGAAAAAAAAAATTTTTTGCAGAAAAAAACTAATATTGGATTTTAAGTCTAAATTGGGTCTAAATGCAAGAAAATAAAAGGGGGGAGGTCAAGGAAGTTATTTACCCCCTCCTTAGATTACACACTTTTAAGCCGTTACAGATCTGATGAATGTTACAGATCTGATGTTAATATGAGTTACATATTTGAGTTTATGCTTTCAGTCTTCGTTGACATCTCTAAACATGATATCATTTCCTTGCATTTTTAAGATAGAATTAAGATAATTATGTTAAAATATATATATTAGACTAAAAAATCAAATTTCATTATAAAAAAGCATTTCTTGGAAATAAAAATGAGCGATAAGGTTTTTAGATAAAATAAATTATGAGATTACCAAATTCAAGCTAATAAAACACTTGTTTTGTTTTAAAACAACACACAACTTTTTCAACACACAACTCTGTTGCTTGCTTTTCTTTAATGAGTTGCAGGAAATTTAATTTCTTGATCAGAAATTCAAATTTAGCATGCTAGTTATTATCTAGTTATTTAGCGAAGTTATGAGAAATTGAAGCACCAAAAAAATAAATAAATAAATAAAATAATAATAATTAATTAACTTAATTTCTGCAGTGTCAATTTTTCTTATTTTACTAACTTCTATTGTTAGGTCATACAAACCACAAATGAAGCAATTGGAATAAAACTCATTGCTTTTCATTTTTTAAGAACAAAAATATTTAATATATATGGCTAAAACCTATGATTTTTGCTTTTATAATACTGAAACGTGTGAGTTAGTTCTGTAACATATTCGCTGTTTTTCAATGTTATCGCTCTGACTGTTACCGATCTGACAAACTGACATTTTTTTTTTATTTCCGAGTCGATAGCACTAAACCAAAATCAAACACGTGGTTTTTTCACTTGTAATAAAGGACTATATTTATATATAAAATAATTTTTAAAATAATAAAAACTGCGCATTTTAGAGCGTGTTACCAATCTGATGACTCAAATGACACACATTTTATAAAATCACTTTAATAAATCTTACTTACAATTTTTAGATGCAGAAATGCAAGTTTTTAATTACGATTAGATAAAACATCTCACCAGGTACTCAGTATCACGTGGTATAGGTGCAGGAAATGATTTTGGGAGCCTGAACATAGACCGGAAGTTATTGTTACCACTCTGACGGCGGAACTTGGGACACGCTTATTTCGCATCGGCTAGAAAATCAGAAATCGATTAAAACAAAAATGAAGTAAAATATTAACAAAGGGGTAAAAATAGAATCGTTTTTTGTGCAAGTGCGTTTTTTTGGGAAGTTAGAAAGTGCGCATGACATGTTTGCATGCTAAGCTTTGCTACTGGGGACACGTTACCGATCTGATTTTTGATGTATAAAAACAATATTTTCTGAAGAAAAATTTTTTTTTTCTGATATTATTAGATGAAATGAAAGCAGAACCTTTTCTTCTTTCTGGAGAAAATTATTTTTTAACTAGTTATTGAAATACTAGTGAAAATTCACTTAGGACTCAAATTGGCACTTTTCTAAATATTAGCTCATGCATCGTTTTAAATTGAACAGTTTGTAATTAGGTATGCTGCAATTTTTGTTTTCTCTTTATCATTGTAGCTTCGTTACAGTAATTGCCAAACCGTAGTAATATGTCCCTTTTCTATAGAAACATTCTTATTCATTCTATCATTAGAAACTATGCTGTGTTTTAGTCCTTAATACATGCTTGTTCACTTAGACGTTTTTCTCACTTATTCGCCTTTTTCTGTTGGTCCCTTGGGCCGGCGTAGAAGTGAGAGTTCATTGTACAAAGTTTGCATTTTTAAAAGTGCAGAGTGTTTAACTATTATGATACGTTAATGAAATTTATTTAATACAGAACATTCATTTTAATTAATACATTTTATGCTTTTATTTCTTTTAAGATATCGTGTCAGTAATTATGCTCTTATTCTGTTTGCAGAGACTGTATATAGCTGAATTTATTCAATTTCTAGAAAGAGGTTTATGGTACATATCTGCGTATAACGATGGCGATCAGATGCTGGATATATCTTTCATAACGCAAACCACCGGTAAGTACATAATCCGATAACTAAATTCAATTTGATCTTTTACAACTATTTTTATTTTCATATTAACTAATGTCAGTTTGAAGTTCTGCAAAAGTTAAGCTCAATACCTTGATCTTAAATTATTTTTCAATCGAAGAAAAAAATGCTAAATGTGCTCAGTAAAAATAGAAAGTACTGATGTGCTATTTAGTTCCATGAGGCAATTAATTGATTAGTTTTCCATTCGATATTTGTGTATGTTACAAAATTAACGCATTCGTTATTTCTTAATAGTGATATCATTTTCAAAGTCCATGGTAACTTTTAAAGTATCACGAAAAGTATTTAAAATATGCAAGATTTTAACTTTTTTACTACCTGTTATTAATAGTTTTTTGGACAATAATATTACATGAATTTAAAAGCATGACATTATAGATATGGATTTTACACTGAAAATTATTGATTTGTTTTTGAATAATAATAGTGCGGGAATTCAAAATCACGACTTTATTAATGTTTACACACAAAATCGGTACTAATAAAACATACAAAATATTAATAACAACCACGTACTTTAAAATTAAATTCAGCATGAATATTTAAAAACTGAAATACCTTTAAGTTGTTATTCTAAATTAATTCAGCTGATTTTGTAGCTTTTACAGCGACTGTATACCTTTTTCTGACTTTTATAAAATGTATTCAGTATTTCGCATAACCTAAAAATACATTTTGTGCACAATGGTCATTTTCAAACGTGATTTTTAATAAATTCACCAAATGTTCGGAGTCACTTTCGCTGATCAACCATCACATTTACTTATTACGATATCTTTCCATTTCAACTGAAACTTGATTTCTGTCTGCCGAGATATATCAATATCAACGCAGACTAAGAGTGCGGTTTGGAATTGAGAAATATGGGAGATATCAGGAAGAATGTATCCGCTCATAACTCCGCGCTCATTTTGCTGTAAATGCGAAATATCACCAATTGCACTAATGAAACATTGGTGCAATTGGCGATGCGGACTTTTAAAACTTGAACGACCGTTGATAAATATGCTGATAAATCGGAAAAGTTATCCATTTAATTGTTATGCATGAAGAAAGTTTCAAATTATCTTTTGACTGTGATTTTATGATTACTATGAGACTCTTGTGACTTTTCAGTCGCTACAAAGGTAAGTAACGATGAACAACAAAACAAGTTTTTTTTTTTTTTTTTTTTTTGTCGTGTCTATGACTTAGCCGAACTAAATAACTCCATGGATCCTTATAACTGCTTTTGTGATTTGTTGGATGTTATCGTCATAAAGGCCTATAAGTGACGGCAATAGACCAATTTCTCTCAGGTTCGCACTTATTGCTGGACTCTCAAAGATATGACAAGGTGTAAGCTGTGTATCTGGGCAATTACAAGTTTCTATAAACCCTTATACTCTCTCCATCAATCTTCATGTCCCTGTGATGGCCGGTTCTCAGCCTGGTTGTAGTTTACACAAAACAAGTGTAAATCATGATTAAATGATGCAGCAAATCATCATGGTAATACTTATCACTGCGTAAGTTGTGAATGTATGAACGTACGGCTTCGGCTTTCGGAAAGTTATATGTATCAAATAATATTGCACTATCGGACGTAACAAGTCTCATATTCATGGCGAATTTATCTAGAAACATACTGTATGTTACTGCTTTTAAACTTGTTTTGGTTCTTTTACTGAACCTCAACCACTAAACTTGGGGTAGGAGTAGATACGATGGGGACAATGGACTGCAGTGTATCTCAACAACCAACCCATCATGTTATTCGCCTAAATAAACAGACCAAGCACGATATTGCTCCATGGATCACTATAAAATGTACATCTTAAATTGAGGTGCAAGTCACTGGCGGCATGATTAGAAAGAAGCTATGCCGAACAATAATATGCAACCCTCGCCGGAATTCATATAACTGCCTGCGGGCATTCTGCTTTACTGCCTGTGCAATGGGCCACTTGTTAACAACATCCTGCGATGCACAAACCTTCAATGAGTTTTCAAGAATTTATTTGCTATAAAATTCATAAAACAAGATGTTCCTGAAAATATGACACAAAACCGCTTGAACTCAAATTTAAGTTCGGTATATGTCAATGAATGTGGCAGTGTAAGGGCCCTACTCCACATCAGCAGAAAACGCGACCAAAACCGAAGGCAGAAACCGAAAATCCGAGTTTACGTTTCTGCTTTACGTCAATGTGGAGTTTAGCCCTAACACGGATAACTTAAGATTAGTGGATGTTTCATTTACATCGATCTATTTTCAGTAACGGCTGACACGGTTAATAATATGCTTGAGTTGAAAAATATTTGACTGTCCCGCATTGTTAAGAACGATCTTAAACCAATGTGTGCTGCTTATTCACAGCGAAGTATCTCTCACAACTTCCTTGCATTTCTTTGCGTGTCTTAACTTGATACATCTCAAGAACTTATGGCGAGAACTTATGTCAAACTTTTGATCTTTTAAATAATAATTTTGCTTATTTATAAATAAAAATCAAACAATATCCTCATTTACAAATTAATCGTTTTAAAGTTATTACTGGGCCACTGCAAAATATTTGGCCGTGAAATATCCCGCGCGCAACCTCTAAATCTCGAAATATTTAAGTTTTTCCGCTGTTGAATTTACAATTAGTAGTTGAAAGTAATGGAAAAGTTCGTTGTCTGTACTTATACAGAGAAACAAAAATACACGACTTAGTGTTACGCACGACAAATTAAACTTCTAAATACTGTGGAACGATTTACAACAGTAGTAAATATAATGAAATATACATAACATTCGTATTTAAATTTGTAAAATATGTCCCTTTCTTTCCACTATTTTTTTTCAATTTGAGTATGATTCTAATACGAAATAACTTATTCATCTCATGCTACCGTCATTTGAAAAAAGTTCCGTTATTTACACTCGGAGGCTTCCATTATTAACGGTTATTTTAATTACGTTATAAGATTACTACCGTTTGAAGAAGTTTTTGATTAATTACATCTAGAGATTACCATCATTATAGGAAACTAGCATTCGATACGTTCGTTATTTAGTTAACATTGTTGAGAGAACTTATCATTAAGTTTGAATATTTTCATCATGGACTGAAATTATCATTAGTTACGTTAAGAGATTGACATTTCATTGAAAAGGGTTACAGTTACTTGCTCCAATTGGTCTCTAGAAAAAAATGTCTACCTATACTCTGCACATTTTAGGAAAGAAAAGATTCAATAGGAATTGAATGAATACAATTGCAATGAAAAATATAATAGGAGTACTCAACCTTATAAAGCGAAAAATTTTCAAGAGTGTACAGACATGTGTTTTCGGGCTACAAGGAACCCCTTGAAATAAACAAAATCATAGTCAAATGAAAACTCGCCGCAAACTCCAATTTTGTACCCAATAATTTACTGCAAGACTTAGGGCCCTGCTCCACATCAGCAGAATACGCGACCGAAACAGAAAGCACAAACCGAAATTCCGAGTACTTTCCATCGGAACACTATTTAGTCCATTTTACGTTTCTGCCTTATTTTTCTGCTTTACGTCAATGTGGAGCAGGGCCCTTACTGCATTTTAATGACCAATATTCTATCCATAAAAATATCTTTTTCTATAATAGAAAATCAAATGCAAAATGGACAGGGATTTAAAGAGTCCTTTCTGCTCTAAATTACTATTTATTTGAAACTTATGATACAGCTTCAAACTTAGCAATCATTTAACACAAGAATCTTCCGAATCCATTAAGGTTTTAAATGTGTCACGAAACAGTAAATTACTGCGTAGTCTAAGCTCCATTTCACTTAAAGTGTTTCTCTATAACAAACAGAAAATTTACATTACACTTTCACAATAAATTCTTTAATAAAATAAGTTCAAGGCTTGCGACATAATCGTTAGTCTTCATTGTAAATGGGGAAATTGTCTTCACAAAAGTAAATAAGCATCTCGAAAGCTAAACAGGCTTTAAAATTCGCATCAAATAAATGTTTCAGTTAAGGAATACTATTATGTTCACAATGTATAAATACTTTATTGAAATAGTTATGACACTATTTAAATGGTATTGCGAAATATTGCTATGGGTCGTTTTGATAATTGCTTCAACATTACTTTGGGGTACTAATGAAAAACATCAGTATATTTGATCAAGTAAGCAAATTTCAAATTATTACGGTACAATCTTAATTTCAAATTAACATTTAAAATTATCAGTTTTCTGATTCGAAAAATAGTTCATCATTTTTTTAATGCTGCTTTTATGTTAAGATAAAATATTTAACATAAAAACAGGGAATTAACAACTATTCAGTTTCCGAAGTTTTTAGCTGCTTCTTGGATGTTGGATATTTTTTATCATTTAGTTAACAACATTTTTAATGATTTTATTTCATAATATATCCTTTGTTTAACCATCATTTAACATGTTTCTAATCTTCCTATAATGATGTAGAAAATTACTTTTGTTTCTTGCATATGAATACTAAGAATATTTTCAGAATATATTCGAAATGCAAATAACCATTGCTTGATTGATATTTTTTAAAAAACCATTCTCTCATACTGAGCTTTTGGTTTCTTCTTTCGCATCATTTGTGCTCAATCTAGAAAAGTTTAATCACTATAATGACATATTTAATTAAAAAACAAGGAAAGTATTTCATCTGTATTACAGCGTTTAAATTGTCGACAGTATTTTAGTAAATATGAAACACAAAGCCGGTGTTGTCCAACTTAAGTATACAGGGTGTCCACTCCAATCGTGGACCAATAGCTAATTTCTTAACCGTTAGAGATAAGCATATAGTTCATTTAGGAAAAAATCTCTAAATTACGAAAGGAATTTTGGGTCTATTCAATGTTTTTCAAAAAATCAAATTTTGAAAGAGTTACGAAATTTAAATTTTTATACAGCCCCCCAGTCCTATCAATCATATTTAGTAAAACATTCTTGACACTGTAACGTTTAAAACTAAAAAAAAATCACTCTTCTACCACAAAAATTGACCGAGTTATGACGTTTTGAAAAATCAAGATTTTGCATTGTTTCATGACGTCATCGAGAGATCGCTTTAGGGACCGTATGCGAAATCCTTCAAAATCTTTATTTTTCAAAACGTCATAACTCGGTCAAGTTTTGTCGTAGAAGAGTGATTTTTTTTAGTTTTAAACGTTACAGTGTCAAGAATGTTTTACTAAATATGATTGATAGGACTGGGGGGCTGTATAAAAATTTAAATTTCGTAACTCTTTCAAAATTTGATTTTTTGAAAAACATTGAATAGACCCAAAATTCCTTTCGTAATTTGGAGATTTTTTCCTAAATAAACTATATGCTTATCTCTAACGGTTTAGAAATTAGCTATTGGTCCACGATTGGAGTGGACACCCTGTATATGTATCGTGAAATTTTATTGCTTCAATTTTCCAACTCTTTTTAATTGGCTCTTAATTTATTTATTTATTTTATTTCATTTATTTAAAGTATTGCGCACTACAGACGAATCCAATTACAGTGGCAAATATAACAAGTACATATAAAACAAGTTATACATTAAAAATATTGAAGCATATAGACTTAAAACAATTAAAAGACAGGTTAAAAATATCTGAGACACGACAAGGAGTTAAAATTTTGTAAAAATTTAAAAGACAACAAACGAATTAAAACAAACTACACATTTAAAATATTAAAACAAATAGACTTAAAATTATTAAAAGACACATTAAAAATATCCAAAACGCGACAATGAGAGTTAAAAAGTTTGTAAAATTTAAAAAGGCAAAAATTATCAATATAATTAAACTTTGTAAAAATATTTGTAAAACACAAATGACTCCTAAGAGTTCTATTTGGAACAGCAAAATGGATGGAATTAATAATATCTGAGCAGTCAATGAGATTGTTAAGTGCTTTATAAGAAAAAAGAAGACATAAAAGTTCACGGCGTGACTTGAGGTTTGGAATATGATAAATATTGCATAAATTAGAGTAAGAATACGTCAAAAAAATCATGGTGTTGGGTTCTGTAACACAAAAAAAAAAAAATTTAGATTGAATTTGCTCAATAATTTTAATTTTGTTATTGTAGTAGGGATCCCAAATAAGAATACAGTATTCCAGTTTGGAGCGCACAAGGCAAAAATAAAGTGTTCTAATTGCTTGCTCATTAGAAAAATCTTTAGTCTTTCGTTTAAGAAAACCAAGTACCCTATAAGCATTAGAAACGATGTTGTTGATGTGTAGTGTTAATGTACCCTCTTATGAAAGTAAAGAATTTATTTTAATTTGGTCGCTTTATTCCTTTTCGTTAATGCAGAGTATAAATTCGGGTTTTTAAAGAGCATTTTGATTTTTTTTTAACAAAGAAAGATAACATTGGCTTGTAGGAGTGCCAATGTGATTGAATAAATGTTAAAAGTAATATAGGGCCATTCCACGGAAAACCAAATGTTTCACAACCTGAAAAAATTTCTTTTAAGGATTCAAGGTGCTGAGTCTATTTTTGATGCTTCAAATCTTCAAATCATATAGATCCTGGTATAATTTGGTATTTTTGTTTTTTGAGTGGCAACAGGGCTTCAAAGATGGCTGACACCAGCTGAATGCTGTAGAGTAAAAACATGCTCGTTTCATTGCGCTTTTACTTTGTTTTCCTATTAAATCGGATATTTTTTATTTTTTATTTTAAGAAAGGGTGAGTGTCTTTTTCATTTTATGCCTCATTTTCAGTATTTTACTACAGTATAAGTTGATTTATTACATGTTAAAGTTAACGTAAATTGATGTCCCACACGTGACATAAAAGATGTATATTTAAAAAAAACTGCTAAACTAGAAACTGAAACTGGAAATGGTTACGGATTGTAAGTAACCTTAATATGTGTAAGCATTTCTGAAAACTATTTGAAAAAATTTCAATTTAGTAATTAGTGATAAGGTAATTAAAGTTGTCCCACACGTGACGCCACGCTCAAGACATTTTAAACAAAACTAGTTCTGATCCGGCTTGGTGGCGTGGTGGTAGAGCGTCGGCTTTCCGCGCCGATAACCCGGGTTCGATCCTAGAGTTGGCCAGTCGGCGGATTTTCGATATGCGGAAAATCCTCGGCGCCCATGCCGTATGATTATGCGGCATGTAAAAGATTCCTTGGGGTATTCGTTCGGCTTTGAATATCCCTAGGCAAAATTAAATCCTAGTACTCTTTCGCATCAAAAAGAGCCCTGGTGCCTCCATCTGGCGGCAACTGGGCGTCGAAATTCTCGTGGTAATGGCATTCCGCCGATTCTGGTGCTACGTGAAAGAATGGATGCGGAGATCGCACTAGGTCTGCAAAAGGTTGTGCCTCTACTGCAGCCCCATTTGAAAGAAAAAAAAAGTTCTTTGCAAAAAAACATGAGTATTATTGATTTTTTTATGTGCTGTCTTTCGTTTAGTATGTATAGGTACTTTAAACCTCCGACACAAGAAAAGGGGGGTTAAAAGCTTGACGGTATCGATCTGGGTATCTATGTATTTGTTTAGTATCGCAGTTTTTAAAAGGATGTAAATTTTACTGCAGGGAAATCCTTAAAATAAGGCATAAAAGGAAAAAATATTCACTCTTTTTCAAAATTAAACAGTTCAAATATCCAAGTTGATCTAAAACCACAGTAGACTTACTTTGAAAAGAGCATGTTACTACTCCCCATTATTCAGCTGGTGTCGGCCATCTTTGAAGGCATGTTAACACTCAAAAGACGAAAGTACTGAAAAATTATTCCTAACTACAGTCAAGTCTCAATAATTCGAGGCCTCATGAATTGAATATCATTTCGCATCGAAGTTTTCATTGGTTCCCAAACATTTCAGAAGACCTTCCTATAGCTCGAACTTTCGATAACTCGAAACTTTGGGCCGGTCCCTTAGGACTTCGAGTCAACGAGACTCGACTGCACAAATGATTTTAAGTTTCAAAAATAAAATTAGTACCTAATACCATTTGAAAATAGGATTTCTTTCAGATTGTGAAACATTCAGTTTCCCTTGAAATATTCAAACAGAAAGGAGTATCTCGAAGAAAAAGTGCGCAGCAAAAATCCCTGGAAAAAAGCTACTAACATTAGTAGCAATCTAGCTTCCATGAAATTTATTGCAGAACACAAAGCCTTTTAGGAGAGACTTCCACATTCAATGGAACAGTTGCATGAAGATAATTCCAAAGCAAGAACTAAAATGAGTTGTTGTTTACTAGAAAGGGATGTCGTATCTAGGGGAGATATTTAAAAGGGTAGAAAGTAACACATGTTTTATAAATATAATGGAGCCATCAAAACTTCCAGTTTGTTTTAAATGGCCTACACGATGAAACGAAAATGCGAACTGAAAAAAAGAGAATGTTAAAATTATTTCTTCACAAATTTCTGGTAAAACGAGAGGTTGCTGTAAATTTACGGACATTTAGAGCTGCTTATATTTCATTTCTAAAGACTATGAGTGAAACACTTGCTGATATTTACTTTGCATTCTTTATTTTGTTAAACTTTGATCTTTCTGTATATTACTTAATGACATTTTGATTTACAAATAATATTTTTTTTAATGTTTTCTTTTTCTCACAAAGGTAGATATTTTCTGGTTTGCACAATAAATCATGTTCTACACATTAATTAGTAACTGTTTTCATTCATTCAATAGGTAGATTCAATAGGGTGAAAATAGCAAGATGTCCCACACGTGACATTTATGTTCTCACGTGACAGTTACTAAACTAGCTGCAAATGTAGTATATGTTTATTTTTTAAAGATAACACTGTAAAACATTATTAGTAGGACACCACACTGTCCCAGGTAGCACAAATAACCTTTCAACGTTTTATAAACGCTTTTAAGCGGTTGTTACAACGTAATAACCATTTTACAACCTTTAAAAAACGAAGTGTGCTACTTGGGGTATGCTCAGAACTTTGGAGCTACCAGACTATAACAGATTCGCAAAAATTTTCACTAGAGTTGTTAAGTGTAAAAACCGATGTCCGAACGCTTGTCCCACACGTGACAATAATACTTCAATGAAAAATACCAATTAAAAAAAAAGATATCAGGAAAAAATTTCTTGCTTCTCAAATCACATGCACAATGTACTTTCCCCAGGTTCAAAAATTTTTAACCCGTAGCCATAAATTATTCGTATACATACATGAATGTTAGTGAAAATTTCGTCTGATTGTCCTCCACATGACCGTGTAATCACCCTATGCATCTTTAAAACAAGTTCTAAGTAGAATATTAGACAATCAATAAGTCGAGGGTCAAGTTTCAATAACTCGAAGGCTCAAGAGATCGTCTAAAAAGCTTCCAGTTGAAAAGTCGAGTTATAAGAAGTTCCCACAGCCTTCCCAAGAATTTGGGGCATAAATCGAAACTTCAAGATAAAGGGACTCGACTGTAAATCCTTTGACTGTGCTTACTTATATTACATAACTTTTCAGGAATTATAAAATCTGAGAGAATGTCATTCTTGCCCGCGCATTCAGGCAGGCCGTGGTAGTCCCATGGGTAAGACGTCAGACTCGTAGCCGGAGGGTCTCGGGTTCGATCCTGGCCGATCAAAGATCCACCGTCTTCATAACTGGTAGCTGGGGAACATTAAAAATGCTCGTGGTCACAAAGTCGTCCAAGTAAAACGATACCTCTGGAGATTCTGAACGGACCAATTGTTTTCTCGATTTCTGGTCAGGATCATAAGAATAGAGCGCTCTATAGGACCCCATCCCGGTTAAACTACGACTTGTGGTAGTTACGGGGGATCCTGGAGTGTGAAATGAAGTGTGCATTATGGCGAGAACTTAAAATTAAACTCGATTTAGCAGGTTTGAAGAGCCGAAGACAATCTGTACCAGAGATCCTTTCGTAGATCAAACATTTGCAGCCATGTTGCACCCAAAGTCGCTTACTCCTCGTAAACGTATTGCATTTAGGTTCTAACAAATCTCTCTTCAACTTATCAGTGTCCTGGCTCACAGAATCCAAAATTCATAGGTAACACTTCGTTATGAGTTCATAATAACAGGGCACTTAACGGAGGATACACTATTTCGAGCTCTCAGCCAATGACGAATCTCTACATGTAAAAAAATCTCCAATCTGTGTTTCTACTGATAATTCTCTGACATCTGAGAATACTCGTAGTAACACTTTCCGCCAAAACAGTTAGTTTGGCATGCTGAGCAGTCTTATGGGTATATAGCCAGAATAGGGTAAGTGCTCCAGTAGTCGGCCAGTCTCCAATAGTCGGCCACAATGACATAAAACTCCTCATAAATAGTACATTCTTAATTCAAAATCAAATATGGCGCATTCACACATTCATGTACCTATCCTCAATCATCAACCAGTGGCAGTTAAGTTTTGGGTACTTTTTTTTGAATTAGTAATGAGTCATTTTATTTTGAATGTGGGCCCGTCATCCAAGATTGCGATACTGCTTATTTTTCAGCTAAGACTACAGGAGCATTTACTAGTGTTGACAACAGCTTGGAGTTTAACATAATTTTTTTTTTTTTTTTAATTTCTGAAACAAGAAGGTGATTCACTATCAGAAAGGTTCATTCTAAAGTTTTACCATGTTTTCGTTGCTGTATTTATAGCTGAAAGTTCTAGGTTAGCCAAGATCAACAAAAGATCTCTTAAATGGCCGACTACTGGAGCACTTACCCTAGTCAGTATTTCGCTTTGCCAACCGAATAGATGGCCATTTACAGGTTGATTTCTAGCTGGAAACGAATTCGTTTATTAGCCGGCTTCTTCCTCACATGTTTTGATTATAATATAAACTAAATGCTTTTAGTTAATACAAAATGATTTAGTGCTAAAAGCCACAACCTTTTTGATCTTTGAATAAATAGTTTAGTCCCAAAACCAGTTGTCAATTATTAGTAACTTGTCTTCTTCCTGCTGTACTATTTTTTTTTTCTCTTTCTGTTTGAAAATTGTCATCACGAAATGGGATGAGACATTGCATATTAGCTGATAAAATTAATGAAGTTAATAATGTCTAAGTGTGTACCTACAAATTCACACAAGGACCAAAATGATGATTGTGTGTGTTATAAAAAGTAAAGTGAAAAAAATTTCTGAGCATCAAAATCTTCACCCGAGGCAAATCATTTAAACTTTTCGCAATGAACTCTAATTCTCAAACTCTCCATACAAATTATCCACCTTCATCGGTTAATAGATCTCTTTTTTTTTCGTAAATTGTTTCTACTACTAAGCGGTAGAAAAGCATACAATTTACTACAAAATATTGAATTTAGATGAGTTTTCACTTACCCTGTGAAATCTTTACATATGAATTCAATTTTGTAAGTATTTTTCTTAAAGAACAAAAAAAAAAAAAATACATAAAATACTTGCTGCGAAATGCGACTTTTCGCCGATTTAACAGACTGAAATATTCAATAGCGAAGAAAACAATCCCTTGGGATTTCATCGGCAACACTGTATTACAATGAAACGCACAAAGTAAAAGCAACTGTCGTTGACACATCTAAATACTCGAAAGAAAAATCAAGAATATTAGCATAAACGAAGTTGTCATCATTATGGTCATATGATTATTATTTGGGATTTCTTGGATCCATTCGTGCCCAAACTTCAAAAATGCTTTGCTTAACAAATCTGCGAAGTTCAAAATGCGACGTCTTTTCATGCATATTAATGAAATTCAATCTTTTGTGAAGACATTTCCATTACAATACGTTGTTCGCGGCCGAATTTACATGCGAACGGAGAAATTCATTAACAGTGCTTCGAAACCTGGGAACTTCTGTAATATTGATGCAATGAATTTTTATTTTCGGGAAATCTTTCCGCATTATTAAGTGCGTAAAATTTTTTTTTGGGCATTCGGAGTTTGAATGAAAAATGTCTTTTTGTCCCTGCTAGAGCGCATGGAAGCAATGCGCCAATTTTGTGCTTTATTTGGAAATCTATTGCTTGTAAACATAATTTAATGACTTTTATCCTGAAATTTAAAATGTAATTATAAATATAAAATCAAGAACAGATAATATGTGCAGGTAAAAACTTAAAAGTTACGGTTGTATGCTATCCTTTTTTGACACATTCAAAGTATCGTTCCAAGATTACTTTTTAAAATTTTAGCTTTAATGTTTTAAGCAAAAATTATGTACTAGATTGCCCTTGTAAAATATTTACATCTAAGATTTCCCTTACTGGTTGAGAAAATTGCAGTGGAAACTGACATCACATATTACTAAGATCATCTAAACTTATCTCAAAATAAAATGAGATTCAGCTTATCATCCGGTTAATTTTATCATCGAAAAATTAGAACCTATAGTAGCTTTACGCTAATAACTTTAATATTTTATTCATTAACTGCAAAAAAAAACCCGTTGATTCTGTTCATTTTTAACTACATTCTATAACTGAATAGATACTTTTCGAACACCCTATTAATGAGTGCTTTAAATCGTCTAGATTCGATGAAAGCAGAAGTTTGACTTTCTTTTCGTTTGCTGTTTGGTTCACAGTACACTGCTAAAAAAAGCTGCTGTTTTTACTGTATAATACTTTTATCAAAGGTTCCAGTTTAAAATAGTAAAAGCACAGTAATAAACTGCAAAACTAGCAATTTAACAGTTTATTTCTGTAAAACAAGCAATTTTAGTTTATAACTGTAAAATTTACAGATTTAATATAAAATTAACTGTATTATACTGTAAAAACAACAGTATAATACTCGCAGCAGAGGTTCCAGTGTAAAACTGTAAAATGCACAGTAATAAACTGTGAAACTAGCAATTTTACAGTATATTACTGTAAAATTATCGTCAGCTTGGGTAAGATTGGCCCAAATCTAAAGATTTGTAACAGTTTTATCAGTGATATGTATTTTGACATTGATTATATTAATTTTCAATGCGTATTACTGTGTAAACAAACCTTGTATCATTAAATTAAAACCATATTGAGACCTCTCAATCATTTTGAAATATTATACTGCTGTAAAATTAGCTGTATTCCCACCTTCTTCATATCTTACCTTATTTTACTTCAATGCATAGGAGGATGCATTCAGAACTTGAAACAGCTTAGCGATTGTTATGTATAAATTTTGAAAATCTAAACACTAGTGTACTGTGCGTAATTTGATTTGCATATAAATTGGGACTAAAAGTTATCCATTAGTTTTCCAAATACTTTTGCTGAAAGTCGAAATATTTCCTTTTCGTCGATTCTTGCCTTTCTGTAAGTAGCAATGAGACTAAGAAAAGGTCGCTTTTTGCATAACTTTATGTTCTCAAAAACGAAGGGGCTTGTCGCATAAACCTGGAAACATGAGTGCCTTTATTTTATTGCTGTTGATTATGGAATGTAACAGATGAGATACAGTCAAAATTATTGAAGTTGTAAAATATCATACTTGTGTATACAAAGATCCATACACGATGTTAAGTACTTTACAAGAACTCAAAATGTATAACATGATTCGATATGACGTAAAAAAACCTCCCCTGCTTTGTTATAATATTAAAACAATAGTTTTCCGCTTTTTGCAATTTTTAGTTTTTTGTTTACTAAGTTATGGTTTTATTGATATATCTATGTATATATATAAAAATGAGTGTATGTATATGTATGTATGTTTGTTCCTTATACAAATCCATAGTTTTCGTCGGATTTTCTTCAAACTTAACACAGAGCCTCCTTGATGCTATAGAATTCACATAGATAGGGTTTTTTAATTTAAAAAAAATCCAAAAATCTCAAAATTCAAATTTTTTTGTCTCAAAATGGCCATTTTCTTTCAATTTTATAGTTATAGAGATTAGCCTTTAAGCATACAAATTGATAAAATGTAACACATTTAATTAGAAGTATTTTCCAACGAAGATTACGATTAACAACAAATTATCAATTTAAGGCTCACCTATTTCATTTTAGCATGACAAAATTTAAACATAATGCAATACCGGGCAATGCCGGGGAATAAGTAAGTGTTAGATTGGTATTTTGTGTTTTTAGATGTTTAAAAACTACATAGTTTGTATAATTTTTTCTTCTTATTCTACAGATGAATCTAGTCTGACGTGTCCTTATGACTGTCATGGCCATGGTAGATGCGTTATGGGCAACTGCGCCTGTAATCCAGATTTTGCTGGAGACTCCTGTGCATATCGTAAGTAATCACTTCTCAATCGTAATTCATCAGCAAGCTAACATAAATTCATGTCTTAACAGAGCATTTTCAGTTACCTAAGATTTTTTAATGGACAAAAACATTTTGGAATGAGAAATGTGTTGTAATTACTCTCTTTCATAAAGCAGTGAGTAACCACCACTAAGCAAGGGCTAAGGCAGAAACATACAATACACCGCCAACTCTGCTATTTCGATCCATGGACAGCTGTTTCGAGCTTATTATGCTCTCATCATGGAATGCGAAAGTCTTGGAATACTTTCGTATTCCATGGAATTCCAAACGCAATTTATAGTATTCATGGAATACTTTCGTATTCCATGATGAGAGCATAATAAGCTCGAAACAGCTGTCCATGGATCGAAATAGCCGAGTTGGCGGTGTATTGTATACTCTCTTTCAGTTCCTGCTTTATGTCTTAGCCGATCTAATCGACCTGTAATTGTTTCTTAAGAAAATTTACGCTTCGTACCCATAGTATTTTTTTCTCATACCATCAACAAAAAGCCCAATGTTGAATGTTGAACGAGAATATAATGCAATTTTTTCATTAATACCCATGAATTTTACATACTCCGTGATTTGAGTATGTCTTCATTTGACTCTCTATGAAAAATTGAAACGGTATTCTTTCTTCTACAACTTTCAAGTAAAAATATGCAGAACAACTGAAACAAGCTGACCATGCACAACCATCATGGTACCGCGCTCTGATTAATATTAATCGGATCTCTTTGACATTTCTCACTAACGATGTGCTAACATTATGGCGATAAAGTTCTTAATCGTGAAGAGCTATTATCTTCGTGATAAATGACAGCATTGAAGAAGAGGCAATTAAACCACGGTGATGGGGTTTTTTCCCTGTCTTGAAGGGTCCTGGAGGCGATATTAATGGAACGTGCTCGGCAAAATTAGATAGCTACGCACTCAGACATGATTTACCCTTGTGCGGCAATTCGGCTGCTACTTCATACGATGTGACTTATTGTAGAATCCTCCGGTGCTCATTCGTGTACTTTTGCGCTCGTATTTGAAAGGAGTTTTATCTGAAGAGCGAAATCATTTTTGATGGGGGTTTTTAATGGGGGTTTTCTGCGAACGGAATATGTCGTAGATATGAAAACCTTTCTTCGGCCATTTTGAGATTATCAGAGGTGTTCATTTCTCTTTTTCTCTCTCTCTATCCCTGACTTTCTCATTTTAAAGCTTAACATATGTTGCTTTGAAAATACTATAAATTGCGTTTTTATCTCACATTTTTCTTTCATATTTTGATGCATTACATCTTTCATCTTTATATTTAACGGTATTTTTTCGTTGCATATATTTTTTAGTATCAACAGGAAAAACAATACTAAATCACAAAGGTTTTTAAGACAACAATCATGTAATATCAAGTACGATACATGTTGTACGGACCACATCATTCACACAACTAGAGACACATAAACACATGCCTACCGTGGAGAACATAGATGTCGTTTCTAAAGTAAAATACAGCAAATTTTGTAGTAATTGCTAATTCTACAGTAAACGGTAAAATTGCTAATTTTACAGTAGTACACATTGCTGGCTTACAGTGATAAACTGTAAAATAGCTAGTTTCACGTTTTATCACTGTGCATTTTACAGTTTTAAACTGGAACCTCAGCTGCCAGTATTATACTGTGAAAAACAATAGCTTATTTTTGCATGGTACGCACACGCGCACCTATGGTAATTCGAGATTCCGAGAAAAAAATGGAATTTAAAATTTTTAAAATTGTATACAGTTTTTCTTGCAATACACCACCAACTCGGCTATTTCGATCCATGGACAGCTGTTTCGAGCTTATTCTGCTCTCATCAGCATGGAATACGAAAGTAGTCGAGTTGGAGGCAAAAATCCTCCTATAAAGCAAAGAGAGCTACAGAATAAGCTCGAAACAACTGTCCATGGATCGAAATAGCCGAGTTGGTGGTGTATTGCATGTTTCTGCCTTAGCCCTTGCTTAGGCAGAAACATTATTATTGCTTAGGGGCGGTTACTTACTGCTTTATACAGTTTTTCTTCTTTTAACTAAATCGTGCCACGTGAACTTATTAGTGGGTACCCTATTATTAGAGCAAAAGAGCTCTTAAGTTTTATAGAAATGGTATTAGGAATGCTATCGGTCTTCTTACTGGTCATTGCACCTTATAGCGACGTCTCACCATAATAGGTGTCAGTAATGATCCAACTTGCAGGGGTTGCCTCTTGCATCATGATGAAACAGTTGCTCCCTTCATATGTGAGTGGGAAGCGTTTTCTGCCTATAGGTTTGAACACCTAGGGTCGTCATATGCTTGAACTTCGGGAGATTCATGACATTCATGTTAGGTGTTTGCTGAATTTTGCTTCAGCCACTGGTCTATTGGGGACTCGTACTGCTTCTGTTTAGGGACTAGTACCATAGACCTCTGGTCGCAGTGCTTCGTTCGATTGAACCCCCCTTTCTCTCATTTCATTCAAATCATGACACGTACTGCTTTAACAAAATAAATGAACGCACTTTAATGCATTTCCGTGCATGAATGTAAAACACAACTTCAAAAAGCGATGTATTTGACTAAACTTCATTTTACTCTACAGGAATCTGTCCGGTCCTCTGCAGCAACCGCGGCGAATACATCGGCGGAGAGTGCGTCTGCTCTCCGGGGTGGAAGGGGAAGGAATGTCAACTCAGAGAATACGAATGCGAGAAGCTCGATTGCAGCGGACACGGGGAGTGCTTGGAAGGAGTGTGCAGGTGTTTTCCCGGATATAAAGGACCTCATTGTGAAACAGGTACGCTTAGAACTAACATAGTTTAATGTATTCATGTTGAAGTATACTAAACTAGGTATATTATCTGATTTTATTCACTATTATAAATTTAATAAGTTGTTAATTTAATCGACTTTTGTAAAACGTTGAATTTCTTTCGTGGAATTACCAATTTAAAAGGGTATAGAATTAAAATTGTAGTATACTTTCCCGTACAAGAGTTTTCTAGAAGAAAATAGATGAAAGATTAAAAGAAGTCAGAATTATCACTAAAAAGGGAAAAAGTAATGTTGTAAAAATTTCAGAACTATTCAAAACCGAGAGAATTTTGAAGTAACACTTTTCATTGCATAGTTTTTTTTTCCCTGCTAATCATTGCGCCTACTCAATAACGTTTCATATAAAAGTTGTATTTGTCAAACATATACCTACAGCTCGGTGACGATATCCAGAGACAGCAGTTCCGTCCTTTTCAGATGTTCTGCCATTGAATCTGGGATTGCCTTCAAACTGGTTACTGAAACTTAATCTTGCACGCCAGCGAGATGCGTCCATAACAAGGAAGAAACGGCCACCTCTTGCTGTTTTAACTGGGCTGTTGGACCTAGTTTTGACTTTGTTCCGGTTTGAGGACGATAACTTACTGCGTATACTCCTGGTCCTATAGTTTAATTACTCTATAATTTTCGTACTTTTTTTTAATTAGCTTTTTTTTTCTGTCAGCAAAATTTTCCACTGGTGCCTATAGGCTAAATCATAAGTTCCATCGAAAAAACTATAAGCTCTACATGAAATTGAACAAATTTCAAAAAATCCAAGCATGTTTCAGTTTTTTAGTAGATTAAAAAATATTAATGTAAACGAGTAAAAACCATTTAACACATAAATACGGGACACCTAAGCGCTGAAGGGTTAAAAAACAAAATAATGTTCTTTTTGTAGAATAAATGATCACAAAATCTGCACAACTCATCCTTTATAAATATTTCATGATTTTTTATCTTTTTTTAATTTTTATATTTTTACCAACTCAATTTTTTCATTGTGTTTGTAATTCAGCCCTAATTTTTGTTTCTTCCCCGTTAGCGTGATTTTAAAAACATTTTCTTCGTTTAAAAGATTAAAATTGTGAACCACTGAATTGGAATGCCATACCGTTTAAAATGGAATTTTGCATTTGCAAAATAACTAGAAACATTTTTCGCCATAAATAAAATATGTTTTCTAATGAGTTAATTATCTTATTCATAAAAGTACAGTTGATGTCAAAGATAATCAGCTCGTTTAGTTTTCGGATGCACTTCTTACTAATATTCCAACTCCGTTTCGCCGTTTTTGAACGTCTAGTGTGCCAAAAAATACTGCATAAAAATATCCTATTTAGACATCTCTGATACCTCTTTACTGTATTGATTTAAAAGCAATTTATACATTCCTACTTTTTCGATCCACTGATGAACCTAAAATTTTAACAATTAAAACAATATTTTAAGTCACTTAATGATAGCAGAAGGTTATGTTCAAACTCTGAGCCTCATTTTGTTGTATTTTCGCTTGATGTCCTTCGCAGAAATAGAAAACGTCTTATGTTCGAATGAAAAATTTCTCATCAATCATTAATGTAAAAAAACTGAAATTTTAACAACATTGGAAGCATAAAAGGTAGTTACAAGCAAAAAGTAGGAAAACATTATGAAAAAAAGCCTTCTATATGAATAATGGTTACTGTAACTTCTTAACTATTAAAAACCATTTTAATCAGTACAGGGACATATATAACATTCAAAATCAGCCGAGCGTATTTATCTATTTAAACAAATCGTTTGAAAAGTAAATGTGTAAAAAGCTCTTTTGTTTGCAGCTGTCACGCAAGTAATTTTAACTTTTTCAGGGATGTAAAATGGTTGATTTCAATGTTTAAAAAAAAAGTACATTAATATTAATGACTATTATCACTCGCCAAATTTCAAAGCAATATGCTTCCCGAACCATAAAATGGCTATATGTTCTCATTACTTTTTCTAATTTACTAGTACTTCAATTTTTCTTCAACGCCCAAGACACGAAAAAAATTGTTTATCACCATGTTAAATTTTTCATTTCTAGTTGAGAGCTCACCAATAGATTATATTTATTGCTGTTTGAAATGGATTTTTTTCTGTCACTTTGTATTCAAGTTTTTTCCCCTTGCGTGCATTACAGTAAAGAAAGGTTTCTCCGTCAAAGGAAATTCCGTTAGAGTTATTAGTGAATACGTAGATTTAGGTTTGCTTGTTTACAAAAAGTAAGATTTTCTTTTTCAAAATTTGTTTCGTTTAGAAGAAACTTATCCTTTCGGAAGATTATGCTACTCTTCTCCTTGTAGAGCTAAATTTTAATGCATAAATATGCACAAGAAGTTCATTGTGAAGTGTGTGTGTGTATAGTAATTAATTTTAGAACTTAAATGAAGAATTTTAGTTTTATTCAATGAAACTAATGTTTAAGACAAATTCACAATGCAAGCTTCCGAAGAGTATCCGTAGTTTAATGCAAAGAGCGGGTATATGAGAATAAGTGATTTGATTACTCTTTAGTCATAAATACTACGAAGAAGAGAAAAGACAAATATGAGCATATTTTTAAGAAAGCTCTTTCAACACTCTAGTGCTTTAATCCTCCATTTGAATACATATTTTTTCTTTGAATCGTTAAAAAAGTACTGTCCTAAGAAAATTACATCTTGTACAGACTCTGAAAAAGCCGTATAGTTTCTTGTCTGGCGCATGTTGTTCTAAAGTGCATAGTTATGAGAAGACGCAATACACTGGCTTTTAAAAATTAAAGTACTATATCTTTTTTTGAAGCACACTGTAGGAAATTTGGACGATGCAGTAAAATTATGCAAAATTTGCAAAAGTTTGGTCCGTGCAATCCCGGGATTCTACGAGCTCATACCGGAGGGTCAGCGGCACTACCCTACTACAGCGTATAAAATAATTGAAACTGCAAAACAATTAACAATGCTTAAATTTATCCTTCATGATCCTGCAGTTTAAATGACTTACCCGTTCACGCATTTTAGTATTAAAAAGGAACTTCTATTCAAAGTATTTTGTTTCGTTAAAAACCCGTGCGTTTCAGGTCAATTTACAATAACACATCGAAAATATTTTTAAAAAGAAAGCTTTTCATTCGATATTCAAGCAGTGAATGTAAGAGGCGAGAATGATTTTCAGTAAAAGGCAGAAAAGAGCAACACATCTCAACTCCACCATCACGTTTGTCTTCCATGTTGAAAAGTATTGCCTTTTAAACAACAACCTTTCATATATCAGTTAATTACTGAAAACATAGTTAAATCTACATTTATATCATTAAACTCCTACATAAATTGACTAAACATGAGTAGTTTTCCTAAAGGATATAATTCCTGCTAATTCGAACTCTTGAGTAAATACAGCAAGCATAAGAAAGAAATTTAATTAAATCTTCTTGTGGGGTATCAAATGTCTATTCGAAGACTACTTGTGTCTTAAAAGATTAAGTAGTGTAATTGACTTTACTGAAGAGAGTCATTGACTTCCATAAACTGTAAACTCGACTAGCGTAGCTGTAATTTTTAGTCCAACACTAAATTGAAATTCCGCTGAAATGGAATTCACTAAAGTTAATTACGTTTTAAGCCAAGCTTAGGTTTTATGACTTTAGATTTTATTTTCCTATAAAATTGAACTTATAATGTTTTACTTAATTTCTCTGTAAGAAATATATGCATTAAAAACTGCTTTTAACAAATTTAAATACTTGTTTAGTTTTTTATCACCTTGCACTGAACAAAAATTCTAAGCATTTTTCAGTCAATTTTTTATTAAATTATTAAGCATCATATTAATTTCAGTCAAGTACACTCAAAATATTCTACGAAACAAAAATGCGATTTCTTTTTACCAAAAAGTGACTCAATTTTCTACCCAATGTTGACAGCAGAAAAGTAGCATTCAACGCAGTCGGACATTTTTACCAGTATATGTATGCAAATATATAATATTTTTAAGATCTTTTAATCCATAATCATTTTCCACCTGTTTAAATGAATGAAACTGCAAGAAATGTATATAAAATGTCCTGTATTACAAATGTTCTCTTATCGTACGGAATTAATATAAAATCATTCACTGCATGACATAAGTAACATATTACACATAACGCCTTAAACCGCCCTAATGAATAAGTTTTCCAACGACAAATCTCTTTCACAAACTTCTACAAGAGGAACGACACAAACGAGTCGCATCTTAAAGCACGGATTACGTCTAATTGGAAAGAGAATTAAAGTTTGGGCCTTTCATGCTGGAACTCTCAGAGGTAAAGCCCTAACTACTGCGGGCCCAAGGGAGAAGATTTGTCCTTTGTGTATTGCACCAAATATCACTTCTGAAGGCGGCAGTTAAGCAAGGAGATGCAGAAACATTGAATTATTTTACGGCTTACAACTTAATTCACCTTGAGAATAATAGAGTCGTTAAGGCTTCACGCACAGACTTACATAGGCTGATTAACCCTAAGCAGCGAGTCAATGTTCATCATGTTGCATATGCATGAATATAATCCACCTGCCCAACATTTTATAGTGTTGGTATCATTTCTTTCGTTTTTTAAAAATCTAAACCCATGCTGAAATTTTAAGTGGAATCATTCATTACAGCAAAAGCACAATTAGGTGTTGAAACAAATATACTGAAAAAAATGTTCTCGCATTAAATAATATATTTTTTGTAATGTAAATAAAATTTAAATTATTCGTACAAATGATGTAGAGAACGATATGGAAATAATTTTTCCTGTGAGAAAAATTAGTGAAACTCCAGTTTTTAGGCTAATATCATAGCAGTAAGCATAAAATTATATGCAACATTTTATGTTTAATTTTGACTTGTTGAAAGCTACAAATCATTTTGGCCAAATTTAGTAAGCTAGAGTATTGGGAAGTTGAGGACAATGGAAGTTTTATATTGCTTCAGTTATCCATAGAAGTTATTGAAAATTTCAAAATGAGAAAAATACTTTGCTAAACTTTGCGCCTAACACCTTGATTGACAGATGGAAAATAATAAAGAAAAAATAAAAGATTCCATAAAAATAACTGTATGACAAATGCTTACCTTTCCTCTCTCAATTATTACGCTTCTCACACAACTCAAGTTTGATGGATATTTTTGAAAACAAAAAACAAAGAACAAAAAAATGACTTGGTCCTTAGAAGCAAGTTTTTAAAAAAATCAGCATTTCCGCAGCTGGTTTCCTAATAACTCCTTACTTAGTTGCGTGGCATCTGAATTATAGAACAAGAAGTTCTGTCAAGAACTAAACGAGCCTACTTTCCCGTACATCGACATCGGCATTCTAGCATCTAATCAATATTCTCTTGAATATCTGAAACTGAAAATTATGTCAAACATACCTTATAGCACTTAAAGCTGATTTCTAAAAGCAAAATATACCCCTCTCATCAGATGAAATGGATACGTAAAAAGTAAATAAACAAGTAAATAAAGTTTTGTTGCACCTTTTAAAGAATGTAACTGTTATAGTTCTTCCGTAGAAAAATTTCACAATCGTTTTCAAAAGGAAAAAAAATAATAAATAAAATAAAAGTACAAAGAACATCAAAACACATTTTATCAAAGAAAGAAAAAAACCTCGTTCGTCAATAAAATATCTCGAATTTTATTTTTAATCCGTTGCCAGTTATTAAATATGAATAAAGAATAAAATGCTCTCGTGAATGAACAATTTTTGTAATCAAAAAAAATATCGTCTGCCAAAAAAAAATAAATAAATAAATAAAAATAATAATAATTAATTAAACAAAAAAAATGAATAAATAAACAAAATATCGTCTGCCCAGTCAGTCATTTTTTTCTGAGCCTGCATTTCCGCCATGTTTGCGGAGTCGGAATCAGAGTCCTCACAGAAGATTTTTCAGAAAAGTACTTAACATACATTTTTTATCAAAACCGTTCTCTTACAAAGTTAGTTTGAAGGAAATCCGCCTTTAAGTTCAGAATCAACATTCAATTTTTAATTTCCCAGTAGGCGCTCATGTTAAAAAATTTTCTGAACGGTTCATCATTGAACGAAAAATGGTTCAAATTGAAAAGTGAAATATGAGTCTCTCCGAGATCTTTCGAGCATAAAAAGTTTATTCAATTCAGACGGTTCACTCAAAAGTTATTAGGTGGGGAAAGGTTGCCTGAACGGTTCAATGTTGAACCAAAAATGTTCAAATGGAAAATTTAAATACGGTAATAAAGTATCCTTGCCGAGATGCTCCGAACAAAAAAAAGTTTGTTTAAATCGGACTGTTCACTCAAAAGTTATTAGGGGTGACAGCTTGTTTGAACGGTTCAATGTTGAACGAAAAATTGTTCAAATCGAAAATGTAGATACGGGAATGAAGTATCCTTGAAAAGATCTTTCGAACAAAAAAAAGTTTGTTCAAATCGGACTGTTCATTCAAAAGTTAGTATCGCGGGACCGGTTGTTTGAACGGCTCAAAGTTGAACCAAAAATTGTTCAAATAAAAAAATCAAATATGGGAATGAGCTGCACTCGCCGAGATCTTTCCAACAAAAAAAAGTTTGTCCAAATCGGAATGTTCATTCAAAAGTTATTAGGGGGGGGGGACAGACAGACCGACAGACCGACCGACACACAAATTCCCCATCTCAATACCCTACTTTCAAATTTTTAATTTTTCGATATTCATTTTACCTCTTTATTTTTTTAACTTGGCAATATTTTTTGAACTTGGCGATATTTTTTGGACTTGACGATATTTTTTAGATGCATTAAGCTACTTTCAATGCTTTTTTCGTCTTTCTTTTGTTTTTAACGGGAAAGTAGGCTAAAAATGGGACATTGATGGATTATCAGCAAGGTACCCGCTTTCCCGTATACATTTTCTTCCTTGCTATTGCAACAAATAAGTATATTTGATTTCATCAGCACATCTCCATTTATATATTTTCTCTCTTTTAAATATTTGTAAATTTTTTGAGTTTTTTAAATTTTAATTTGTGAAGAAACCATAGGCTTATGAAAAAAAATGAGAAACAGTTCGTGTAATGGGCAATAAAGATGTTTGGCAATGTACCAAACTGTTATTACTTCATCTATATTTAAGTAGTTAACTCGGATGAAGACATTACAATATCAAACAACACGAGTACATTAAAAGTGTAGTTACATAAACACAGGATGGAATATAAGGTTTTATGACAAGAGTAGGAATATTTTTGCGAGTGTACCTTCAAAGAGACACCTTCGAAAATTAGTACACAGGATGGAATATATGGTTTTATGACAAGAGTAGGAATATTTTTGCGAGTGTACCTTCAAAGAGACACCTTCGAAAATTAGTACTACTTAAGTAGTGCGTTATACACGTTTAAATGCTCTTAAAAAACTGCTAGAGCTCTAAATTGAAAGTAGAAAATGAAGATCTAACCATGCTCATGCAAACTGGTTAATTGCTTCTGGTGCTAAACAGTTGTTCTGTGATTGGTCTAAATACCATGATGATTGATCACAGAAGCCAAAAAGCATCCAAAACGCAAAAAGCGAATTCCAAAGACATGAATTACATTGAAAATTGTGGTCACTTCCCTCACATACAAATGAGCTGCAAGTCACCACATCTGAAAAATTAGGCATTTCATCCATATCATTACGGAATACACATGCTGAGGTTACAAATAAGAAATCACCAAAGTAATGCTTTCGACAGCATTAAGCGTCACGAAATAAGGCTATAGGTTCTTTCTTTTTAAGAAACCTGGAAGTAAAAGTTTTGTCATTCTCAAAAGCATCCGATACAAAATTCGAAAAAGCTGCTTAAAAATATTGAAAACAATTGCTGTTGCCAGAAATCTCAAAGCTGCTTTAAATAATAGCATTAGTAGAATATCGTCTTAATACCGTATACCGAATAACATACGCATTTTTACTTTCTTCTATATCTAATATATAGAAGAAAGTATTGGTTTCGTGAAAATTTTCGAATGTCGAATTTTGACGGATTTGCACGTTTTGAGGTGCGCTGAGTCCATTTCGGCCATTTTTGGAAAATATCTGTCTGTGTGTCTGTGTGTCTGTGTGTGTGTCTGTGTGTCTGTGTGTGAGTCTGTATGTGTGTGACCAGTTTTTGTGACCGCGCTAGCACAAAAACTACTGCATGAAATCGAACAAAAATTTTTGCACATATGTACCACTATGTGAACTGGTGCACCTGACTTTTGTTAGCGAATTCCTCCAAGGGGGGTGGAGCAATCGCACGTGTTCTGCGCGAGGATGATTGCTATATCTCAGGAAGTAACCGGCGGAATCAAACGAAAATTGGTCCATAGGTAGACGCTATTGAGTACAGGTGCTGATTCAATTTGTGTGTTAATATCTCAAAGGGGGGTGGAGCAATCAAAAGTGCTTTTTTTGTCATTGCACCTACTGTATCTCGGGAAATATTGCTGCGATTTGAATGAAATTTGGAATAACACTAACCCAATATGGAAGCAAGCATCGATTAAATTTTGGCGCCAATCGCCCCAGGGGGAGGGTGGGGTGATTTTTGCGCTTAGTCAACAATGCGAAAAATTAATTCATTAAAAAATCGCTTTCACGCTATTTAATTATAAAAACATCTGAAAACTTTCAATGATTTGAAATTTTTAACTGTTGCCAATTTCTTTCTACTAACAAATAAAATGTTTGCAATTAATCTAAACAATGCTTTTGCAATGATTTCCAATTTCGCTCATTGATTCTGCATTTGCAGGGTTAGTACGATATTTGGGAAATTGGAGCTGTCTCCAATTATTCGGGCGAGTACGTATTTATTTTGTAACCGGAATTCATAAGATAGATATAGAAGAAAGTTTCGTGACGGCCACGACAGATAGTTTATCTTTATTATTATAATTCATACTCTTATGTAGAAGCATGAATTCATTTTTAAGTAAGAGTAAAGAAGCAGTTTCCACAGTAAAGCAAAACTCTAGAAAAAAGTTAATTTCGAAAAATGAATTTAAGAAAAATTCAAGAATGCTTACATTTTGCATTTACCAATGCTGAAGTAAATAAAGAAGAAAAGCTTCTGTGTATCAAATGCTGAAAATTTTATAGAAGTACAATGTGAAACCTAATAGACGTAGTGAATACGTTGGAAAGAAGAATTCTTTTTTTATCCTTTCTTGAAACATTATTTCTATGAATAAAGCGCTTTAATTGCCTCTTACTAAGTCTCCTGTAAAATGTACACGCACAAGATGAGAATTTGTGAGAGAATTAATGAGATTTTTTTCTTTACTGGCAACAAATTAGTAAAAACTTTTGAGTTGGTTTATTTTAAAATACAGTGTAAGGTGTTTTCACTGCCAAGACTGCTAGAGAAATCAAAAGAAAATTTGAAAAAAAAAAAATTAACTTTTTGACTTATGCACAGAAATGAATTATGAGTTTTCAAAACTGAAAATATTAAATATTTTGCATAGTTTGTGCCAATTTTCATATCCTTCCTTAGCAAAACATGAATTTCTACGGCAGCTACTAAGGGCAAAAATATAGATACCAAATACATGTCGAAAACGAACTCAGAGTGGCTATTTCTTACTTATAATCTTTCTCCAAAAAAACTTTGCTTTTTAAGACCAGCCAGAAGAAGTAAATAGTAAGACCATTGAACTTGATTGTAATTTTGTGCTATGTAGTTAATCGTTAGATCCGGTATTAATGCCATGCTATAAATAAGTGTATTTCATCATGGTGAATGTGTATTTTAGATATTTTATTGCAGAATGATCTTTTTTTTTTTCGTTTTCCCTTCAGTAAATTAAGCAGTTGAAAAATATGACTCTTCCACTCCCCCGCCTTCCTGACCCCTCTCTCTCCCCAATACTACCAATACAACCTCAACACTGTGTTAAATACTTTTAACAATCTTTTAGATTTTAAGAAATATGCAAAAATCATCCGTGCAGTAAGTTGCTGTATTAAACCTTTTTTCCAAGAAATGATATTTCCTTTTTACGTTCTTACTTATCATAAAAATGGGATATTACTTGAAGATACATACCAAATTTAACTTTATTGAACTTAAATTTAAAAAAATATACTAATGTGCTTGGAATATTCACAACGTTTTGAACCTGGGATAGGAATAACAGAAAGTAAAAAACTTGAAAGTGAGGAAATTGAAGCTCCAAAACATAATATGAGATATCATGTAAAGAAAATCTAAACATGATTGCACTCAACAGATTTGAAAACTGAGCTTAAATACAGTGAACAGTGGAGGTATCGTAACAGAGCATTTCTCATGGAAATATCATTTCGCCTCCGTACTGGTCAAGCATCTTTCCATCTCTGGAGAAAAACAAATCTCGCCGTTACAGCCCCTTAATGAGCACTTTAGGGAGCTGGAAAGTTGCGACTGGTTGTTGTTCTGGTTGTGTTCTTTATCCCTGAATGGCTTCTGACTGCGAAACAAGCGACCAGGACCTTAACGGAGGGCTTATGTATAATTGGAAGCAGCACTAATGAGCCTTAGAATCCCGTAATGAGAGCAGAGTGGACATTAAATGTCTGCAGGAGCGAACGCGCGGCCTTTCAAAAGTGACTTGCAAAATCTACTCAGAGGAACAATTACGGGATTAAGGATGCTGACAGAATGAGAAGGACTTAATGATTTATTTCTGTCTTAAGAATACCAGACAAATGATTCTTGAAGTGCATTTCGGGTTGTTTTCTTAAAAGATAATGTACTGGGCGAGGGAAATTTTGGAAGATGTTGTGTTGTTAATTCGACTGAAAAAGACATATTTCGTGTGTTGTTCAAAGAAAACAAAGAAAAGTCATATCATACGCATTTTGTCTCTTAAAATGTCAACAATGAGAAGCAAATTAGAAAGCATAAAGGGAAAAAAAGTAATTAATTATGTCTTTACGTTTTAGCATTGTAATAGTTCAGATACTAAACACAAACTCCTTATATAGACTTTAGTGTGATTTTTTAAGCTGGTTCTATAGTTGGACAAACCTAGCCCTGCAACATTGTGAAAGTTAGGCAGATCCTAATCAAAGCATAACTACGCTGCCAGGCTAGTTTGGGCCCAACTACAGGCTGCAAACAATTAACCCAACCTATTGAATTGAATTGTTCTGATTTTGAATAAACTTTTATATTTTGTTAGCGCTATACAACTATTTCATGTGAGCTTGTGCTCAATTAGTTCTGAGAATAATCACAAATAAGTAGATTTTATACGTGAAATTGTTTTGACAGTCATCGAAGTTTCGAAGATAATCGCTAGCAAGATTTTGTTTTTCAATCATACGTTTTGACAATGTAGTTCAACATTAAAATTAATTATCAACAAAATGAATGCAACAAATCACAGTTGATCCCCTTTATTAGAATATCGCTTACAAGAACATCCAGTTTAACCTAGCAAATTTTCAATCTACCGAACCGTTGTAATTTGTCGTTTTGATGCCGGATAATGCAATATTTCGTTCATTATAATACCTCGTGAGTCGTGACACTTGGATATTCTATTACGCGATTCGACCGCTTGTTATTTCTACTTTATTTTCTTCAAAATTTACTCTCCTCTCTATCCATAGACTGATATAAGTCCCCCCCCCCCAGTTGAGTTTAACAACTTTTTAATATTACTTAACGGGCTCACACTATACTACTCAAAAAATATGTATCAGGAACTGAAGCAAACTTCTTTACGTTAATTGTAAAAATGAATTACTTTGTATTGAAGAAAACACAAAGCACTCAATCCCGCTTTATATTTACTTCGCCTGACTCGTACACCTCTCGCTCAATTATCTGAGCCACAATGGCAGTTCGCCTTTAAATCTCAAAGTGCTGTCATAATGAGAATCTCTTGAGCGCAGTCGCAAGATTTCGCTGATTCTTTCTCCACCGCCGAATGGGCTGAGGTTGAGGAACAGGTGACTCGTAACTTTACGCATGGCTCGGGCCTAATTGGGGAAGATCTTAACGACGCTCGGCCCTCCGTAATGAGACACCGCGGGCTAGAGTAGACATTTTCTGAAAGGATACTGCAGGACGTATGTTAGGAGTTCCATACGTGACTTTGGAAATCTTTCGAGGGGTCAATTAAAAGTTGCGAACACACACTTTAAAATTTGAACAGGCCAACCTCGTTTTCTGCAATGATTATCCAAAAACTTTTCGAGTGTTGATCGATTGTATTTCTACTGGGAATTGTTTTAAAAGTTTTCTTTTTCTTTGTTTTTGGCTCAGTTTGATGCAATTGGTTCTAAATAATATCATGAAAATTATCATTGTGTATTTAAATATTATTCTCCATATACATAAAACAAACGAATGTTGTTGTTTTTTTTAACAACAAAGCTTTTTTTCAACACAAATAATATATTCTTAAATAACAATTTAATCTTGAACTATTTTTTATTAATGTAAAATTTCAGAGACAGTATTTCTGTTTTTGTTTTTTTTTTTTTTTTTTTTTCAAATTCTGTTTAAATCGTCTTTAAATGAGTGTTAATAAACAACTGAAAGTGGAATGCATTCAATAAATAAATGATAACTTTTATTTGGGTGCCTTTTCAACGAAATTAAGAAACAGAAATGTAAAAACTCAAACGACTGCCTGATACATTTGACTACAATTTCAAAAAAAAAAATCATTGCTCCACAAAATTAGGAGAGATTTCTCAATGTGTATAACTTTCATCAAAGGATTTTTTTCCCTCTAGTGTTGAATTACTTAAAATTTGTTACTATTGACTTAGCTTAACAACAAACTTTTCATGCAGTTAACAGAAACCTCCATCTCCGTTCCTAACTACCAAAATTGTTAGTAATTTAAGTAACTATGTATTCTCTTCAGAAAGGTCACATATCCCGTTTATTATTTAGTAAGGCAGACACACGAAGGATACACGAGTCCCGTTGTTCTTGTAAAAAAAGAAAAAAAATGTTTGGCTCAACAAAATCAACATTTCAACTCTACTTATGGATATTTTTACGTAACTGTACGACTCAATGACGGAGATACGAATTATAAAATTACACTGAAAAATACAACTGTGTACAGTGCCGTTGCTCGGCAGCGCGCTTCATTTTACATCTTTTTAACCAAATCGTTTTACACACTTAAAAAAATTTTACAACCATTGAAAAAAATACAGAGAGCAAATAATACCGAATTTAAAAAATCATACGTCAAAGGGGGGGTTGGGCTCTTCACATTCACACGCTCGCATTATTTTGCGTTTAAAAGAATTATTTCTAAATCCTAAACAAAAGTTTTTTTTCTTTCTTTCTTTTATTTTTTATGTATTTATATATTACAAATACTTTGCTTCTAACTGCTGATTATACTTTTAAAACCCAAAGTATTCCCCTATTGAGCTTTTGTCAAGACAAAGCAAATTTGTTGCAAAATAGCACAAAACACATTAAATAACACCTGTGAAAAATGTGATAAAATAATTTGGGTCTTTCCAATACCCAACAAACTATAAAAATATAAGCTCATTTTATGTCTTCATTTGGTTCTCGTGTGTGAATTGAATTGCCTTCTTTCCTTTCAAGTGGACTGCCTGGACCCGGACTGCTCGGACCACGGCGTGTGCGTGTCCGGCCTCTGCGTGTGCCGGAAGGGCTGGAAGGGCAACGATTGCAGCGACCCGGACACCGACGCACTGCGATGCTTGCCGGACTGCTCGGGCCACGGGCAGTTCGACCTGGAACTGCAAAAGTGCATGTGCGATGAGCAGTGGACGGGAACGGACTGCTCACAAGGTATTTTGCTGTAGTTTTCAAAAGAGTCTGAGCGTTAAATCAAAAATACGCACACATTATTCAACTCATTGCAAAAAAAATAACTGAAATACTAAAACTATTTCGAGAATAAAATTTATTTTATAAATACAAATAACTCGATCTTTTACGTGTCTTTTCTCCCCCCTCCCCTCCTACTCATTTCGCAAATGTCAGTGCTCGGTAGAAGCTACCTTTAGCTCTCATAAATATCAAAACGTTTCCTAACACCATCCTGTTTTTACTATAGTTTCTTCCAATGTACAAATAAAAAAATATTGTTTGTTAAATTTAAAATGCTGCAATGGGGGAGCTTCCTTTAGTTAAAAGTACTACTTTTTGTTACTGAAATTGATAGAATGATACAAAAAAATAACATGGGCCCGGAAAATACTTTAATTTTCCCAACAGTTCATTTTTTATTAATTTTTTTTAAATACCCTACGTTGAAAACGGGGCGTAGTTTTTGTGACGTCAGTGGTGCACCTAACAGCTCTCTTTCCAATAATAACACCATTTTGCTTGACTTGAGTTGTCCAATCGCAGGAATCGGTGACGTCACGACCTTCGTCATCAAACCACAACCAATTAGATTTCGCGCCCTACGCGCACCACTGACGTCATGCGCAGATGTTTTTTTTTTTTTTTTTGCTCGGAATAGCATCTGCGCACCAGTTAAAATAATTCATAAAAAATATATAACTGTGTCAAAAAATAAAAAAAAGGTCAATTCCTATGTTTTGAAGCATGTTCTTTCAGAAAAAAATACTTTTGAAATTTCGGAAACCCCATTAAAACGCACGTTCAAAACAATGGTAAAATATGATAATGATGCTCAAAGCAAGGGGATACTATAAAAAAAGCAATATATGAAACATAAAGGGCGCTGTCACTTCGTTGTGAAACTTTAAAAAGGACGAATCAACTTCTAATAGAAAGTAAATTGATGTCCGATCCGTGATTTGAATCCGGAACCTCCGTTGTCAGACCACTCATGTTAAATATGGACAGTTTAAGGAAATGAATGTATTTCTCTAATACATTTGCAAGTAGCGTTATTATCAAAGTTACAATTTAAATAAATACATAACAAGTTTAAGAAGCAATATTTGGACTTCTGCTTCAGTTGCTTCTAAGGAAAAGTTTGGTGAAAAAAAAAAATACTTCAAAGTCAAACTGAATAGTATTTCATCAGAAAATTTTATTAAAGCATGAACTGTACAAGAACTAAATATTAAATGATGAATAAACTTCAAAGTTTTGCCTGCTCAAACTTAAAACTTTGAGATTCAAATAATCTCACCTGTGCTCTATTTACATTAGAAATTATTTATGACGAACTTCGGAACGAAGTTGTAGAGCAGTTTTGTGTAAGTCTTTGAGATGACGCCAAGAGAGAATAAATAAATTCTAAAGCAATGCAAATTAGTTTGCCTAGTTTAAATTTATACAAATCGGAGGCCTCGTCCGTATACTTCTGCGACGGTTCCTCCAAGCAGCAAACGACTCCGCGTTTGCGAAGAGTGTTCGGAACTTGAAGAAAGAGCATCGAAACTGGGAAATCACGTGGTGTAGTTTGTACTGCGTGTAACGAAAGAAGCATTTTATGTGAACTGTGTAAGTTTTGCAATGCATATTTTTGTTGAACTTCATGAAAGCGAAGGATATGTTACTCGAAATCACTTCTAGTTTCGATTGCACTTAGATTTACACGTCTCTGTAACAAGTATGTAGGTGCTTCAATGTCAATATGATAATCTAATTCGAATAATGCAATTTTCAGCTACAATAAGCTAAATCATGTTACTGCCGCTCTGAGCTTGTTTGATTGACAATATTTCTATTTCTAAACGTCCCTTTCATAATTTAATACTGTTATTACGTATAGTATAAACTGAAAAACTCTTTAAGTACTATAAAGTTATTCGACACTAAAAACAATATCTACGAAATAATTTAAATAGAATTATTAACCTGGTTTAAAGTTATCCTGCCGTTCAGAACCACGAGATAAATATCGTGTGCAATTGTTTTAGTAAAGTAGTTAAACTTAGAGTTAGAAAAAAGAAATTTCTGCAAATGAGCTCTGTGCAGTGAGGAATGCCTCATTTATAAAAGAAAAAGAGAAATATTGATGTTATAATTTTATGAGCGGAGGCATTAATTTGAAGCATTTATAATTTTGTAGCATTCGGTTCTTAACAGTTCCATTTAAAAACAAACAAACCAAAAGCTCTGAGGTGGTGCCAAGTTATCCCGCATCGCTTAAAAATACTCTAAATGATTGTGTAAGTTATACAGAAAAAAAAATCAAGTCGTCAAAAGATCTTTCTGTTTTCGATGCAGTGGAATATGAACTGATGTATTGATGGGCTTGGGGGATAAAGGGGCCAAGTTACATTTTAAAATATGAATACTCTCTACAATGGTAAGCAATGGATACAGGCAAGCAAGTAAAACTTGGAACATCTAACAGTAGATGTCAATAGACCAATTTCATACGCACTCTAATGACGAAACCAGAAAACAAAAAAGCTGCAACAACTGCAACAATAAAACTTTCAAATTTAATTGCAATTTCTGTTTAGTCACTTCCCCTTTATCTTCCAAGCTCTTCTATTGTGTACTCATTATTAACTTATATGTTAGAGCTTTAAATGAAGATTTTTTTTCATTGAAGAAAAATAATTATTAGTTGTAGTATATTAAAACTTATATATAAATGCTTGAGAAAAATAGTGAACGAAATTGAAAATGTACATATACGGTGCTCTAATGACTTATAATTTTTAATATTAGTACAAAAAAATGAGACAAATATTTACCATTGTGCACTAATTTTTCACGTAAAAACTAAAACAGCATTCCCTTGTATTTTGCAGCTCAAAAGTGTTCTTAAAAATGATAATAATAAGCAGTTGTCCTGAAACGAAAGATAACTTACTACTTTGTCACTCCAAGAGACGGGCATGCGACTTTTCTTTTCTCCAAGTTTACAATTTATGTTGTAAAAAATAATGCAGTCTTTAAATGTTCTGGATTAGTACCCATTCTTTGCGACACACTTCTAAACAATCATTTTCATATTCAAACACACATTTGATTGCAAATAATTGAATTAGTAAAATATTCATCTAAACCTTGAAGATTTAAGCTACATTTTTTGACCTATCATTTGTAACTTTCTTTTTAATTTATCCAATATAAGTTTACATGATGTAGATAACTTTCGTTAAAACGCCTTGCGCCTATATAAAAATAATTTTCTCCGGAAAGAAGTGTATAAACAAAAGACCAAAGATGCGGTTTAAAAACATTCCTCCTTTCGAAGACGAGTAAATTATAAACGTGAATCTAATTGAATAAAAGCACAAAACTGAAGCTAGGTTCGCTAACATATCAAACCTCTTAGGTTAAAATTACAGATGAAAGAAAGGAAATTTGCGACATACAGTGAACTCTCACTTATACGCCGGCCCAAGGGACTAACAGAAAAAGGCACATAAATGAAAGAGACGTATAAGTGAACAAGCCTATTTAAAGGACTAGAGCGCAACATAGTTTCTAATGAGAAAATGAATAAGAATATTTCTATAGAAACGGGACATATTACCACGGTTTGGTAACTACTGTAACGTAACTACAATGATAAAGAGAAAACAAAAATTGTAGCATACCTAATTACAAACTGTTCCCTTTAAAACGATGCATAATCGATAATTGTCCCCCTCCGTACTCTAGTTCATGCGGAAAAAATGCCTTCCGTGAGCAATAAAGGCGAAAGGTTAAAGAGGAAAGTCAAGAAAAATGCTGATTTTTTTAAAGAAAATAAATTAAATTTCTTAAATTTGGAGGGATAATTCGGCGCATAAGTGAAATATTTATCTTTAGAGCGACGCATAAACGAATAATACTATCATTATTTTGCTATGGAATGTGATGGGACCATTCAAAATCGTCGTATAAGTGAAAAAGGCGCATTAATGAGGCGGCGTATAAGTGAAAGTTCACTGTATATTTATTTTATACTTTCCGGTCTATTTTCCCATAATGATAAATATCGAACGCGTCCTCAAAACTAATCTTATTCGATTTAAAAAATGTTTAATCGTCGGATATGATTATTTATTCTCAAAAGTTCGACATGAAAGGGCCGCTCTTTAAAATTCGGGTGGTTTGTGCAATTTATAAAGGAAAATGCTTCGTGTTTGCTTACAGTCGATCATTCAATTTTTCATACATTTTATGAGCACAAAGCCACCCCCGTAACGTTTCTGAAAATGATACCGAGACAGAAATGAGCTTAAAATGATATCCAAGAAAGAACGACCGAAAAAAGATCGATTTTCTCCATTATTTGTACATTATGTCTGCAGAAAGGGGCAAGAGTATTGATGCATGATTTATCGTATTTGAAAGTAGATCTTGCTCGATCCATCTACAAAAAAGTCCATTTCAAATGCACTAAGACGTTCATCTCTGCCAGTAACAAAATACATTTAATTTACTTTTGTGTGTCGTAGGTTTTAATTTGTCATCGTTCAAAACCCAAAAATTTGTACTGTAAAAAAAAATTGTAAAATTTGTACGGTAAAATTTGTACTGTACTTGCTGTAAATCGCTTTATTGTCTCGCATGCGTAATTACGCATGCGTTAGGTCTCTTTGGATTGTATTAAAGTAGGGGTGATAGTGATTACGGGGAAGTCAACCAATCGAAATTTATTTATTAGACGCGTTGGTTATTGTGTAGATGTTTTTTTTTTTTTTTGTTTTCTTTTATTATAATTTATTTCTTTTCCTTATCGGATTTCGGAAAATCGTATCGGACTAGGCAGAAATACTGCCTTGATGCATTTCCTTAATCAAGCTGTCACTCCTTTTTAAAATAGGACAGTTCAACTGTGCTAGCCGTAACTTTTGAGGTTGGACAGTAAAAATTAAATTTTTTAACTCATGAGCAGTCTAATTCAATGCTTCTGCGATAAAAATGAGCTGACATATGTGCCATTTTAATGCCATCCTTTTTTTTCTTTTTTTTTTGTCAGCATTGTTAGTTGAGTTTGCCATATTTTTCCAATATTCACAATTGAATGCCGATTGGCTCTGAAAAAAGGCAACGAGTGCGATAACTTAGCCAAAAAAGCGGCTGTTTTTCTAGTAACTGCTTTTTGAGCTTGGAATTGGAGGGCTCTGGGCTCCTTTACAAGAAAATATCCACTGAGAACAAGGGTAGTATATGCTTATTGAATACGTGGATCTGAAAGTTCATCGATTGGTAGTTTGCAGTTAATTTGGGTACTGGTTATTAAAGAGTATATATCCATCCCCTTCAGTAATGTGTCTTAATTATACAAGTACATAGAGATTAACGCAACCATCTCTGGCGGTGGTTTAAGCTTCTTGGTTTTTTCGAGTCACCTCGTTTTATTTCTGTGCCCCAGAACCAGAACGACTTAAGTCCAAAAATGGCCATTTTCACTTTATTAGTGAATTGTATGTTGAATCTTATTCTGCATCGACCCATGAGAACGGTATTCTATAAAACAAATTCCTTTCAATTACTTAGCAGCATGAAAAGAGCGCGAATCCCATCCTTTGCATGCATCCGTCATTTGTTTTTCCCTTCTCCTGAAAAGTTACGAAAA
The DNA here is from genome assembly GCA_038373865.1 of Uloborus plumipes. Classification (NCBI taxonomy): domain Eukaryota; kingdom Metazoa; phylum Arthropoda; class Arachnida; order Araneae; family Uloboridae; genus Uloborus; species Uloborus plumipes. The sequence goes on from JAXGGA010000992.1 coordinate 92,191, forward strand.
TGGACTTACGTTAGTCTGGTTCCGAGGTACAGATTTGCCCTGCATGATCGTTGGAATAAGTTAGGACTGTTTAAATAAAAAGAGAAAGAAAAAACTGTCCTTCATAGTAATGTAGCAAACTTTAACATAGAACTTTTTCACAAAATATCGCATTATCATTTTAATTAAGTTACTATTTTTAGGATTAATTAGAGAATTGTGTTACACGAAGAATCGTAACTATATATGGTGATTTTTTTTCTTGCCAAAAAACTAAAATTCACTGTCCTGTGGTTAAGAAATGCTTTTTAGCTCTCATTTGGACAAGTTCTTTTTAAGCGGTCTAAGGAGTTTTAAAATGAAAAATTTTTGATTTTCTGGAAAAAATATATGTCATGTAGGATTTCATTCTGAACAGTTTGATACCTCATTTTTTACTAGAGGCAAAAAACTTTTTGAGTTATCCTACAAAAACTTTAACTATCCCAAATGAGTTTAATGTTAACAACAGCTGTTCAAACCTCTTTTTCTCAGAAGTCGGTTGCACGCTTTGCATGCATGATATCTCAAAAAGTGTTTCATTTATTTTTAATAAAATTTTGCATGCACGTACGTATAGCCTATCTTAACAATCTGAACCAAAATTTTTTTTAAAAATCAAACTCAGTTTTTCAGAAAAAAAAATTAATCCCCCGAAGTTTTGACAAATTTTTATTCTTATTTTTTAAATTTCAATAAAAACATTTATTTTTCCTTTTTAAACTTAAATTTAGGTTCAGATTGTTGAGATAGGCTATACGTACGTGCATGCAAAATTTTACAAAAATCAATGAAACACTTTTTGAAATATCATGCACGCAAAGTGTTAAACCGACTACTGAGAAAAAGAGGTGTGAACAGCTGTTGTTAACATTGAACTCATTGGGGATAGTTAGTCTTTTTACGATAACTCAAAAAGTTTTTTGCCTATGGTAAAAAATGAGGTATCAAACTGTTCAGAATTAAATTCTATATGACATACCTTTTTTCCAGAAAATCGAAAAATTTCCATTTTAAAACTCCTTAGACCCCTTAAAGAAAATATGGCGCTGTCATTCTCGAAGCACAATATGATTACTGCCTTATTGTTATCTTCATTATCAACTAATAAACCAATTTTCCGCATTTTTCTCTCAGTATATATGTTGTTCTTTCTCTGTTTTAAATACAACTGTAGTGCTGATTAAATTACATTCTATTGCAACTTTATTTGTCAATTAATTTTGTTCAAATTTAAACCACTGCTTAAGTTTAATGAATAATCTCAATTCGAAATTTACTAGAAGTTCCTTTAATTTTAAAGACAATAAGCCGTTTGGAAAGTTTTGAACGATGCAAGATCTTGAGTCTTAGAAAGACTCAATTTCAACATTTACTAATTTCAAGTATTACATAGAGTTAAGCTCTTTTTACGAAATAAATTTCATTTAGAGTAAAGTGTTTAATAACTAGTGCATTAATGCATGGATATAATAAAATTACTGCAGTTTTATTTTTTATTTTTATTTAATTATTTATTTTATTATTTATTTATTTATTTTTGCTTACTGTAATGCAACTTAGCGCCCACGACCCATTTCAGAAGATCTAACTGCATTTATAATAATGTAAAATGTCGCTTGAATTTAAATCATACGCAGCATAAAACTGATCAATGGCATCGCCATGGTGGCAGTTAGAATCCAGGAAAACCTTATCTGCAGCGAGCATTCATTTCCCTTATGTTACGCTATATGCCATTAAAAGCATAAGGAATCGATCCATTTACTTCATTCCATTGACAGAGTTTTGCTATTAAGCATGGTGCGGCACAGCTGATTGTGGCGGCGGATCCCAACAAAGATGGGGGGCAAAGAGCGTTCTAATCATTTCGAACGAACAGTATATTCGGTACAAGGGAATCAATCACGATTCCGAGCGGATTTCGAATGTGCTTTCGAACAGAGCCATCAGGCTTAGGCACAGTCTGCTCCAAGCACGCATTAGTTTAACTATATCAATGGCTAATTCGATTGATTTTAACTCGATTGATAATTTAATGTTCACTTGCCTAAACAAGCCAATGAAATTGCGTTAAGGATTAGCCTACTTAAAATCTAAATAAATGACATTAGAGAGAAGGTTGTCTTTTTTATCATCATTTCAGTTCTTTCAAGTAATCTATGGGGGTTTAAATTGCTCAATTACGCTGTACCTTAACTGACAGTATATGGCTATGTTTTGAAAAAGACATATTTAATCTAGGGAATTGCTGCAGTAGGCATACCATTCTGCTCGTTAAATAAGTCATGGGATTTAATTTTAATGTTATCTATTAATAAATGCATATATTTATCACATTTGATAAAAGAGAAACTTTTTGTGCTTAAGATTCTTTTTAACGGAAAATGATGTTTTAGAGGTAATAAAGTAACTTTTCCTCTTTTTTTTTTTTTTTTTTTGATGTAAATTCAATAATAGTATACATAGTTTCATATGCTATTCCTTAAGAGATAGCTCGGAAATTGCTACACGAGCTAATTTTTGTAAGTCTTGTTAAATACTGATTTTTTTAAACTGTAAAACTGAATGTAAAATACAGTTAACATTAGTATAGACAGTAAGTAGCTATAATGAAACTTAAACAACTTTATAAATGCGAATAGAAAATTACTTTTCTACAAAAATATGGTTTAACTGCTTCTTCGATGCATACAAATGAATAAAAGCATGAAAAGCTTTCTAATTAACTTTTCCTATCCTTGAGAAAAAGATCACAATTCCTCGGAAACATTTTAGCTCTCACATAACACCAGCAGTAACAATACTTCAAATGTTTTGTTACATGTTTCACGCGTTTTTGGTTAAACACATTGCTCAGTTTTATGGTGAAGTTTTATAGGTTTAAAGGTTAGTTTATGGTTCTTTAAGTACGTGTAGGAAAATCTGTTCGCTTCTTTCAGAACGGAACGATTTAATTCAACTGAAACAGCAAGTAAAATGCAACTAAATCTGCAAGATTTTCCATATATATGTTTAAAATAGGGATAATAAATCCCAAAAAATACAAGAAAACACAAAAATACAAAAGTCGTCGTTAGATTTCAATGAAATTCCTTCCTCCTTTTACTTAAATTATTTTTAGAAAGTTTAACTTTGACCGTAACTCTCTGTTTGAACCACATATTTGCTTGTTTGCGCTGTTGTTCATTTAGTTCACGTCTGGTTCCTTTACATGTCAGTGCTTAAAATTTTTTGACCTTTTTGGTGCTTGATTTTTGACTGCGTTCCATTTTTCTTTTGCTTGTGTTATTCTGTCGATCTTTTTATTCAAGGCTCTTGGGGGAAGGTGACATGTTATTAGGACCTTCCCTCATGTCAGATAGAAAGGGCCTTGCGAACCAGGGATCTGGTCTTCCCCCTGATGACGTGCCAGTTCTTGATTAGCCTTTTCAATTTTACCTTTTGTATTTTTGAATACATATATGTATATGTAAAGTGGAACTGTGTGTCAAAATGTTTAAAATTGGACAAAACAACCAGACCAAACTTTCACCATTTCTTACCAACTGCTTCAATAACAACAGCTAAACTATTCATACTGTAATAAGTGAAAATGCGATTTCTGTACTCTTAATGGTCTTACCACATCTCAAAGCGAAGCGCAGAAAATGCGTCCTTGGTGAAAACTTCTCCATTTCCCAAGAAAAGTATCAAAGAATAAGCTTGTGCCATTGCCATACTCTCCATCTTTCATCACTCTATTTTTTTTCTCCTTTTTCCCAGCTTTCAGCTTAACCTCTTTAACTTTTTAAAACACCCGAGTCCTAAAACACGATCCCTCGCTGTAAAGTAACACGCCATCCCCATCAGTAGTAACTCACATTCTTCGCCGAATGGCCAGGTCCTCATTTCCACGCGTCACTGGATGCGGAGCACTTTAGAGGTCGCGGCTTGCTGATCATTAGACTTATATGTTAATGGGACTACATCACTATCCGACACCCTCGCAGTGCATTACCCCCCCCCCCAAAGCATCTCGAATCGATTGGCCTCTTCGGATACGGGGGCGGGGGACCCCTGTTTTCTGCATATATTGGAAAACGCTGAGGCACACTTTTACCATAAGTTCCTTTTTACTTATCTGGGTTCGATTTTTTGATCACATGTATTCTGTGGCATAGTTTCAAAAAGTTTCCCGCTTTTAATATATGCTGGGCCGAAGAAAAAGTAAGAAGCATTTCTTGTGTTTAAGGTATCTGAGAGAGGTTTTATTTGGATGAAAAAAGTATTTTGTTTCTGAAGATTGTTCGTTTTATGTAGTTTTACGGAGAAATGAGGAAAGGAACCTTGTCCTGAGAAAATGATCAAGTAAAAATCTTTTTTAAAAGGAAAAGTTTTCGTAGCTCATGGATTAAAAATGCAAGAAAATTTTAAAATTTAAGCATTTGGGTCTCTTCTCTGACTCTGTCTTCTCGAAATGTTTTGAAGTAGACAAAATATTTTTACGAACAGAAACACGCCCCCCCCCCCTCTTCTTTCCTCAATGCATGATTTATTAATTTAAAGATTCACAAACTTTATTCTACATTCTTTTTCTTTCAAGAAAAACCTTCGCATTTCTTCAACTTTGAGCTTCCAGTGTCGATTTAAGATTTGATCGAAGAGGGCATCACTCTTTAAAATTAGATGTGCATGTGCAGCGAATAAATCACTCAGGAAATCAAAAGTAGTAATTATTTAAATGTAGCTATGTGGTAATACATAAAACTTGCTGAAAAAACTGTATCAATTTAGAATTTTTCAAAATCATAATACAAAGTAATGACTTACATTTGGAAAATGATGTCTTTCTTCATACTTACACTGCGATGCAAAAGTTTAGACAAAATGCAAATATGTAAATAAAAAGAAAACTATTCAACGAAATGCTTTCTAATTTCTACTGCAGGTACACAATATGGTCCCAAATACGTGTCAGGAGCTCTTAAAACTATAACTGGAATCAAATTTTGGATATTACAAAACACATTTTTTTACATTGTTGCAAAAGTTTAGACAATAGTCAGATTTTATGCAAATATCCCTTGAAATGTGATTGGTGGAGGAAATGCGGGACTGTATTATTCATTTATAAAGTGCAGAGATTGCTGAGTAAATAATCGAAATCTCAAAAGCTCTTTAAGTTCCCGTGTAAAGAAGGGGAGAAAGTTTGGAAGCCGAAATTTGAAAATGAACCTACTTTATTAATTTTTTGTCTTTTAAATCGGCTCTAGTATGGTAGTACATTGTTTTTTACTTTGTGGAGAGCAAATTCAGACATGCGTATCGATCAAAAAGTCCAAGAAAAATTATATTTCTTAAGGATGAAGGAGTTGAACAAACTGCTCAGACTGACGATTCGCCCCTTTTTCCTACAAAACTTCAACTTGGGTCAAAAACATTACGTGACAGCATAAGTAGATGAACAACTGAATCGGAATGCATAAAAAAAACAAAGAATTGTGCCTGAGCCTTTTCGGACAGAGTGTCCCAAATAAGCCAGATTTTAATGTGAAAAGCAGCATATGTATCATAGTGACTAAAAAATGAATAGTACTTTCTTTGATAAAAATTATTAAAATTGGGATGGCCTATATGGATTATAATTATTTTCGCGGAACTTGAGAAATATCCAGTGATCATATGCTGTGCTGCTTTTACCAATAAAATGTGGCTTATTTGGGACACTGTTCGAAAAGGCTCAAGCACAATTTTTTGCTTTTTTTATATGCATTCCGATTCAGTTGTCCATCTACTTATGCTGTCAAGTGCTGCTTTTGATCCAAGTTGAAGTGTTGTAGGATTAAGGGGCGAATCGTCAGTTCGAGCCCTTTTTTCAATTACTTCATCCTTAAGAAATATATTTTTTCTTGGTCTTTTGATCGATACGCATGTCTGAATTTGCTCTCCATAAAGTAAAAAAACAACGTACTACCATACTAGAGTCGATTTAAAAGACAAAAAATTAATAAAGTAGGTTCATTTTCAAATTTCGGCTTCCAAACTTTCTCATCTTCTTTACACGGGAACTGCAGAGCTTTTTAAATTTTGATTATTTATTCAGCAATCTCTGCATTTTGTAAATGAATAATAAAGTCCCGCAGTTCCTCCACCAATCACATTTCAAGGGATATTTGCATAAAATCTGACTATTGTCTAAATTTTTGCAACAATGTAAAAAAATGTCTTTTGTAATATCCAAAATTTGATTGCAGTTATAGTTTTAAAAACTCCAGACACGTATCTGGGACCATATTGTATACCTTCAGTAGAAATTTGAAAGCATTTCGTTGAATAGTTTTCTTTTCATTCGCATATTTGCCATTTGACTAAACTTTTGCATTGCAGTGTATGAATGAAATGAAGTTAATTCTAATAAGTTTCAAGAGTGAAAAAATATTTAAAAGATGCAAGAGATTTTATGGTAATGTCGTGGTTATGTAATACATTCTATCAACCTGTGTATATTTTAAAGAAAAGTTGATGACTTTGGAGAAAATATTTTTCTAACGGTTTACAAGCGCAAAATAAGGTTTCGGATCTTAAGACTAATAAAATTTAATAGTGTGAAAATTTACTTTAGCACTATAACAGACACTAAAGAATGATTTTTTTAGTTTGTATTATAGATAATAGATTTTTTTCAATTATTTTATTTTGAAGAAGGAAAACCTATTTAATGCTTTATTGAAATTTAAATATTTTAAAATACTACTTAAAACGGCGATTTTGATGATAATTTCTAAACCTTACCTCTCTTTCCGGTAAAAATACGAAATACAAGGCTTATTTAGCTAAGAGTTTGAATTAATTATGCCTTCCTCAAGTTACTTTTACGACCTCAAATAATTACTAAGTAGTGTATCACTTTCTATTGAAGAAAGCAAAACACTTTCTTGAAAACAGTTTTGTTTAAAAATTAATTGTAGTGAGACTTCAAAAACAATATTACAGGATTAAAGATTTTATCACTACGTAGAAACCATCTATTTTTCTCTATGATTGAAAAACTAATTAAAAATTCGTGAAATAAAAATTTATTTTGAATTTAATAAATACCATGCACTGATACAATCAACTCGTAATTTCTAAGTTTTCATTTTGTCGCAAACTTTTTCGAAGGTTGTGAGAACTTCCCGTAACTCGAACTAACAATGACGCGAACGTTTCAGCCGGTCTCTTAAGACTTCGAGTTATCGAGAGCTGTCTGCACAAGGAATAAGGTATTCCAAGAAAACGGTTTCATTTTGTACCGCACGTGAGGCTCATACCTGTACCTCAGAACCAGACTAACGTAAGTCCATTTTCGTCATTTTTCAGTAGAGGGGAAAAACGATTGTCGAATACATGCAAAGGATGGGACTCGCGCTCTTTTCACGCTGCTAAATAATTGTGAAGGAATTTGTATTATAGAATACTGTTTTGATGAGTCGATGTGGAATAAGTTTCTACATACAATGAAGCAAAAGTGAAAATGGCCATTTTTGGACTTACGTCGTTCTGGTTCTGAGGTACAGACATATTTCATTAAAAATTAGTCATTTTTAAAAGGAACTCAACAAAGTTTTTTTACCTAAGAAGCCCCACATTGGTTTGCGATTTCTTACTCATCACAATTTCGTTCATTACCTTTTAAAATCACCGACTTTTAATGAAATACACGAGCTTCACGTGAGTGACAAGATGGCTGCTTTTTGGCGGAATGGCCCATAAACATGCATTTAACCCATAAACATCCCATTAACATTTTGCCCCATGAATAGCTTGACTACAGCCACTAGTCCACCTTGTACCTTCTGATATATTGTAAAAAATAAGTTATAATTGCACTACTTCTGCATTTCTGAGCCAGACTAACGTATGTCCATTTTCGTTACTTTTCATCAGAGAGTAAAATCGTATATCTGATGCATACGAAGGATGCGGATATATGAAGGATATACGGAATAAGATTCTACATACGATGCAGTAATAAAATTAAAATCGCCATTTTTTGACTTGGGCTAGTCTGGTTCTAGTGAAAAAGTTTGTTTCTTTTGCATAAAACGTATAACTACTGCACTGCAACCTTTCTTGACGAAAACATCGGGACGACAGCGTGATGTTTGCGTGACGTTAGCCAATGAAAAACGAGCTAGATAAAACGTCACAGTCTACTTGGCGAATGAGAGGAGATCGCTGACTGCTTGTAAGCTCTTATTGGCTCCGCCCGTAGTGACGTTCAGTGTCACGTTAAGTTGCTTTCTATACCAGAAAGCAACTTAACTTGACACTAAACGTCACAACGCGCGGAGCCAATAAGAGCTCGCAAGCAGTTAAGGGTGTCCTCTAATTCGCCAAGTAGGCTGTGACGTTTTATCTAGCTCGTTTTTCATTGGCTGACAAACCATTCTCACTTTTCAAATTCCTTTTGTACAGAGAAATGCGACCTGGACTGCGGCTTCCAGGGCCATTGCGAGAACGGCCAGTGCCTGTGCTCCGACGGATGGGCCGGTGCGAAGTGCGACGAGAAACTGTGTGATCCTCGATGCAAAGACAACGGGCAGTGCCGCAACGGGACTTGCCTTTGCATACAGGGATGGAACGGAAAACACTGCACACTGGGTAAGGCGCTCCTGCACTTTAAAAAATGAATGTTGTTTTTACAGTATAAAACAGCTAATGTTATAGTAATAAGCTGTACAAATTTCTAATTTTACAGTAATAAACTGTAAAATAACGAATTTTACAGCACTAAACTGTAAAATTGCTAATTTTGCAGTTAGTTACTGTGCATTTTACAGTTTTAAAATGGAACATCGGCTGCCAGTACTATACCGTTGTTTTCACAGTGTAATATTGCTAAATTTTACGGCAAAAAACTGTAAAATTTCTAACTTCACAGTAAGAAACTGAAAAATTGCTAGTTTTACAGTTTATTATTCTGCATTTTACAATTTGAAATTGGAACTTCGGCTGCCAGTATTGTACTATAAAAACTGATTATTTTTTTCAGTGTACGAATCTCCAAAGAAACTATCGGTGAAAAGTAATATGTGTTGGTGGTATTTCTCTATCCGATATTGGGAAATAAATGCATGCAGCCAATTCCATAATTACATCTAAAAAGCTGGATGAAAACTCTCACTGAAGCACATGTTAGAATGAAAATTTATTGGTTACTTCAAAAGAATGCTAACATTCATGTGCAAGTTTTGCTTTAATTTTGTAGGCTGAACGTGCGCATTTCTTCTCAACCTGCAGTCAATATAAACTCAATTTTTTTTTTTTTTTTTTTTTTGAAGAAAAAATTTTTTTGTTTGATTATGCAAAAAAAGGATATTTCGTGGGATGTATTGGCACTTTAAAACTTAAATTTACGGATTCAAATGCTTCTGGGTAATGTACTTGGGAGTTGTGATTGTTTTTTGAACCAGTAAGTTCCTGAAACAATATAGAAAATAAAAACAAACTTTTGAATACATAAAAGTTAATTTTTAAAGCTCAGAGTACGACTGTGAACTATTTTCACCTAGTCAAATTATTGACTAAAATTTTAAATCAAAATTAAAAACTAGCTAAATGTTTTTGCTTCCCAATATAAAAAATATACACTGGATTGAGATTTATTACCTCAATGCACGAAATAATAAATAGAAGTAAAAACCTTTATAGGAACAACTTCATTACATCGAAAAAAACTTGTAATTTATTAAGATTTGAAATTTAAAACTGGCATTAGTTTCAATCAGTGTACAGCACCATTAAAGCAAGGTGTTTTTCTTTTTTTTTTTTTTTAATTGTCAAAATACTAAAAAACTAAAACTATAAGTTTGGGGTTTAACAAATACTATGTTTATTTTTTACTTTTCTTTTTAAAATATTTTTCTATTTACTGACAATAGTACACTTTATGTATATTTTCAATATTGCACCGTGCATTATTAATAAAAAATGATTTTTTTTTATATTACGACATAGACAGCAACAATGAGGAACAAACCCTCCCCACTCTGACCCCGGAAAATGCCAGAATCAAAGAGATTATAGATTCAATCAGTTCCACGCCATTCCCCCATTCTTTCGAGCATAGCGAATCGTCAGACTATCCCAGCATCCAAAATGAGAGCAGTGCTGACTCAATGCAAACGAGCTGAATGCTCCGTATACTGATTCGAAAATTGATCAACTGTATAACTAGGCACGAGGCCTATTCATGCCAACATTTTTCAGTGCTCTTTCATGAGTCAATTTGTAGTGTCTTCGACCTGGCTGAACTTCGGTATGAGAAACTGGAAAAAAAAACTGTTGCTTACATTAAATGACCCCAAACACATAGTACCCCAATTGCACAACCGAAAATATGAAATGTTACAAGTTGGACGCAAAAAGGAAAATGTTTACTGGGGTGGTACAAATTATCTTTGTATCTTTGTTCTAATGGGTCATTCCATATGACGGAACGGGACAGCTGGAGTAGTATCGTCAGTAAGTTTTGGTCCATAAATACAAATAAAACAAACTAAAAATTATTTTATTTGTAGCAACAGTAAAGATTGGTCATAAGAATTACATTAAAAGTTAAAAGTTAATAGTTTTGTCAAAAATAAGAAAAGGAGAAGCGATAAAATGCCTGTGACGGAACGGGACACATTTGCGTACCGTCAGAGGCATTTCATTGCATATAATTCACTTATTAGCTTTAAAATTATCAACTTTTAATTTCTTACGTAATTCCTACGACAAACCTTTACTGTTGCTACCAATTAAAGAATTCCTAGCTTTTACTATTAGTATTTATGGAGCAAAACTCACTGAAAAATCTACTAACTGTCCCGTTCCGCCACATGGAATGACCCTAATAACAAAGCACTTGATACAAAGTATCCTGGTATGTAAAAGTATCCCCACTATAAAAAATTTTATGTGAAATAAAATTGTCATGCTGGATAATCTTGAATCTCTTTTTTTTCTTTTGTTTTATTCATTTATTTGCGAACTATTTTTTTTTATAAAATTAAATTTTGTGCATTTATTTATACGTTTATGCATTTATTTATTTATTTATTTATTTATGCATTTATTTATTTATTTATTTATTTTTATTGATTTATTTATTTTTTTATTTTTTTTTTTGTTTTGTAAATTGTCTTGTATAAGACTAATACTACTTGATTTTTTTCAGTTTGTAATCTGAAATAATATAATCCGTTAATTGCTCAATGCATTTTTTACAAAATTATGCATTAATCAGTATTACCCAGCTGTTTACGATGCAGCGTAAGAGGCGTATATAACCGGGATATATTTCCCTCCATTGTTTTCGCACTAACTGAATCACCAAATAAGCTGCAGCTCATAATCGCTATGGTGTTGTTTCCACAGAGGGCTGTCCAAAGAACTGCAACAACCACGGCGAGTGCATCACCGGCGAAGACGACGAATGGATGTGTTTCTGTGAGCAGCACTGGGAAGGACCTGATTGCTCGGTACCCTTGGAACGAAAATGCGACGACAATGCTGACAATGACAATGGTGAGACTTTAGAGCATTGAAAAGAATTTCCTGAAGTTTTCAACACATGCAAAACTCCTGATGCTTTTTACCAAATTTACCGTTATTTTTTGTAGCATTCGTTACAAGTCCCTTGATGTTTTTAAACGCAACATATTAATTATTGCACCAAAAAACGGAGCATGATACTGTAAAGCCCCATCTATAACTACTTGTTGGAAGTGATTCTAGTTCGGGTAGTCAAAAATTAGCATAATTACGCAAACATTTTCAGGAAAGCTCATGGCTATATGGACATGATGTAATTACGTATTTAGTGCAAAAAAATTGTTACAATCAAACTCAGAAGTAAATATGTATTTTAAAAATATTGAATGTGCAAAATTTTCTTTTGCATTTTTTACAGTCCTATATTAAGCTGCTAGAAATATGTTGTTTCACCTTGACGTCCCGTGGCCATAAGAAACGTAATTTTTCCGAATGACTGGAAATTTTGGATATTGGAAATACTCGATACTCGACTTTCTAAGCTAGTTTTACAGTTATAAGGAACAGCCTTCGTAAAATATGCCAATTAAAAAGAAATAGCACAGAAACATTTGCCGGATGTACTCCGAAACATGTGTCTGTCACAGTTTGAAAAATTTTTTTGCGTTTAGACTGATGGTTCTCAACCTAGGGGTGATTTTTCTCCTCCAGGGGGCGATAAATTCTTAAGGGGAGATAGGGGGCGATATGGGTATTCAGAAGAGAAAACAGTAGTAATAAAAGGGTAACGAAAATGAAATTATAAACATGTACGAAACCGGCTGTTCAGAGGTCAGACAATGAATCACACGTTAAGAGTGAAACAAATAGAAGTCCAAGAGATTCTCCCTCGCACCTCGGATGAACCCAAGGAAGTATTTCGTCTTTCATTGTCAATTTGATGAATTTTCAGATTTTCAATTCATTTTCCTCCAATTTTTTAGTTTTAGTGTTTTTAATTCCCCCAGATTCTAGTATAGAAAAGAAAATAATTTCTTGAAAATGTTCTTCTGTTTTTTGAAAAGTATGTCGATGATCTTAGTTAAATGCTACCCTTCGAATGCTTATTAGTTTGCTGTTCGTTTTGTGAAAGAAAAATTATTAAAGGTATTTTATTTATTTATTAATATTTTTAGTTTAAAAGTAAGTGGCTGTTGTTTCATTGCGTACATTTTACTTCAAATTAACATTAGGAACTTATGTTTTTAATAATATCGATGTTCACTTGCGCCAACTTATGGTTTTTCGAGGAAGAAGGGGAGAGGGGGCGATAGGTGTCAGTCAGCGTCTTGAAGGAGGCGATGAGTTCACAAAGGTAGGGAAACACTGTTCTAAAACATACATTTGAAAGAAATCATTACGGTTACAGTTTTGCTGTAAATGTGTTTTCTTCACAACGACAGTAACTTCGCAGAAAAGATTGGACTCGCAGTTGACTGAGAAGGATCAAATATTTGCACAAGCATCGCCAAAATTGCAACAAAAGTAATGAAAAACCAATCGCCATTGTGTTTTTCATTGTTTATGAAACTCCAGAAAATAAATCACAACAAAGAAATTTTTTTTTCACTCAGACATAATCGAGAACATTTAACAATATTTTTAAACGTTTCCGCTAAAAGTAAATATTTTAATACAAGTGAGTAGCTAAAAAAAATTGAGGATCAAAAAGCAGCAAACCAATAACATCAAACTTGAAGTCACATTTCTTGTGACTTCATATCGAAAGAACATCGAAAATAGAAATAAAGTGCTAATCTTTTAGAATTTTTTTTTTTTTTTTTGAAAAAGCAGATAGCGTTTTCGGCAGACTTTGCTTTTTTCGACTTAAGGCCGTCCTAAGTGCAGAAAAACAAGATTTTTTTTTTCGTCCATCAAATCAGGAGACTTACTCTTACATTTCCTTAATTTGCTCGAAACGACGCAAACATGTTATATTGTTTCACGAAAAACAATGTTTCAAAACGAAAAGGGCAACACAGTCGTAAATACGAAAGTTGCTTCTTATCTTGGACAGCGCCGCTTTGGAATTATTCCAAGGATTTCTGGTTTCCTCCAATGCTGACACGATTTTTAGAAACATTTTTATGAAAAATTATGCTGAACTTTTATCATCAATAACATTGTTATTTTCGAGACTTTGATACATATGTCAGTTTTTATGTGAAAACGGTCTGACATTTCGCTTTCATATCCAGTAACACATAAATGGAAAAGAATTTACTTTTTTTGTTTTCTTTTCAAACGATTTTTTATTCGTTCGTAATTTGGAATGATAGCAAATTGAATGTTGAATTAATTAGCTGCCCTGCAAAATTGTCTTCGACGTTTTCTGATAAATGTTCTTTTTAACTTTTAGAATCCTTTTACACAATGGCTTTTAGCACCTACGCCGATGGTACTGAATATTGAAGCTTTTCAAAAAAAAAAAACATTCTGATTTTTAGACCTAAATTAATACATAATAGGATTAAAGAATTGAATATATTTCTAACAAATTAGTTTTCGTGATCAAGTATTACAGTCAGATGTTCAAACGCTGTTTTAAATTCTATAGGCGCAGTCTTTATTTTTTTTTTCTTGCTTCAATATTCTATTCTGTTAATTGATTATTTTGTTTTTTAAATGCTATGATTTTAAATAAAGTTCAGTCTATTTTTTCAGATTTGTTATTCGTATTAAAAGTCATTTGACAAGAGCGCCAAAAAATTAGAATGCTCAAAAAGCGTTTAATTTAGAAGGAGGTACAGAAACTGCCGAAAAGAGTTTCTTCTATAGTTGTGCCATGAAGATATAGCGGATGAACCAGAATTAAAAGCAGACCACTTTGTTTTTTAAAGATACGATCGGCGAGAACGCGCAAGCAATAAATATTTTCTGTTCGTGCTTTTAGCCTACTGTCCTATTAAAGTAAAAGAAAGGCGTAAAAACTATTAAAATTAGCTTTATACACCTGAAAAATATCACATAACCAAAAGCAAAAATAAGTAAAATTAATTAAACAAATATCGAAAAGTTTAAAATTGGAAAGTAACGTTTGGAGATACGAAAAATGTGTGTCTGTCGGTCTCCCCGAATAACTTTTAAAAGAACAACCCGATCTGAAAAAAGTTATTTCGTGTTCGAAAGATTTCGGCGAAGACACTTTATTCCCGTATTTAAACTTTTGATTTCAAAAATTTGTCGTTCAATTTTGAACCGTTCAAACAACCTGTTCCCTCTAATGACTTTTGGGTAAATAGTCCGATTTTTTTTTTTTGTTTTTTGTTTTTTTGTAAGAGGCATATTTCGTTTTTAGAAATCAAAATTCTATGATAAAAATATATGTTTGATATACATTGCAGATTTAGACAATTAAGAGAATATTGATCAGATGCTAGAATGTTTATGTTGGTAAACGGGAAAGTAGGCTCGTTTAGCTCTTGACAGAACTCATTGTTTTCTCTTGTAGATGGGCTGGTGGACTGCGCAGACAGCGAGTGCTGCTTGAGCGGCAAGTGCGAAAACCATTCCTTGTGCCAAAATGCTGCGGATCCGTTGGACATCTTGCTACGGAAACAACCACCTGCCATCACTGCGTCCTTTTTCGAGAGGATGCAGTTCCTTATCGAAGAAGAATCCTTGCGGAACGGATCACCCCGGAAAGTGGCTATCAATGGCAGGTACAAACTTAGTTTTTTTTTCTCCTCTACAACTCAGAGAGTAGTGTCCAATTGGGTGTCTTCCAAAATATGAATTTTATTATGCAACTAGCTGCGTAGCCCGGCTTTGCATGGGTCTACATTGAAAATGAAACTTATGTCAAGTGACGCTTGTCTGAAAGTCCCGATTAGATGACTGGCATGCAGTTCGAAAAACTATCTATGCATTAAATTTTACATTTGATACATTATCCAATCCTCAGCTATTTTCTCTTATAATTCTATGGTATTTGAGCAGGATAAATTTTAATCTAATGCACAAACACTTTAAAAGGCACCAAACAAAATAATCCTTTGATCCATATTTGCCATGAATGGGGAAGTATTTCGATCCAGATTACGACCTCCCTTCGATTACGGGAGGAACGCGTCGACATTCCTTTCTGCTGCGGTTCTTCCCGGCAATTTATCTGCTGCCAGCCCATCGTCTACCTGGAGAGAAACATAAAAATGCTCTCGACATCATTCACCCCCTAAAGTGCTCCCGCGTTGTCAAAAGAATCGGAAGTCGAAGCGGCTTCTTGGAGCGATGAGAAGTTTTCAGCGGGAGTCCTAGAGAGAAGTTCTGATTGCCTTTGCGAAAGTGATGAAAATTATTCGTGGAAAATCATTGACGAGGCAGCAGTTTCTTTGATTTAGGGCAAATGATTCGCTTTCGTCTGCGAAGGACTTTCCAAGAACTTGTTTATAAATATTCATCAGGTCCTGTTAATGCTGTCACTGGAAACAGTTGCGTATGTTTTAGCGGTTCTTGAAAAAAGATCGAGAAAATGAAATGAGGATGGATGGTAAATGTGATAGTAAATATATTAAATCTGTACTTGAAAAGCAGTGTTTTATATTTTCTCCAAATTAATAAATGAGGGGAGAAAATGATTTTTTTATGTGGTAGGAAAAAATACAATTGATTGAAATTTAGAGAGCTCTCTCTAATTGTAAATTCAATGACCCTTCTTACTTTTTTGAGTTATACATCACTGAATGAACTACAAATGTTGTTTTTTCTGAGTTATAAGATAACTATATCATGTTCGAATCTATGTGTGTGTTTTTGTATTTCTATTTATAAAATTAAGTAATATTTAATAGTCCCTTCGAAAATTGTTTTCGATTGGAAAAATAAATAAATAAATAAAATATATAAATAAAATCTAATGAAGTACAACCAAATAAATAAATGGATAAAAATGAAGAAAAAATGAAGAAATGAATAAGTAAATAAGTAAAATAAAATGAATGAATAAATAAATTAAAATAAAGGAAAATAAAATCATCAAAAAAAAGTTTTAAAATTATTGCTTAAAGTACCGATCTTAGAGTAAACATTTTTTTCATATAAGTTACACTGAAGTTTGAAAAAGGGAAAATTATGGCAATATACAGCTCTTATATATACAGAAGTTGATTTTAATGCTTGTAACAGTGAATTTGTCCGTGGAATATGTTCTCTTTTATTGATTTTTAAAAGTACTAGTCATAACAACATACATAAAATGTGTTTATAAGTAAAATGGAATAAAGTATCGAAAAGATATAGTACATCGAGGCCTCAAATTCACTGAAACTTTAAAAGCTCGACAAAATAATATTAAAAGCAATACGAAAATGGTTCTTGTTTCTTGAAACTTCTACATTATTTCGAAGTCTGTGGATGACACAACCTTTTAGCATCCCTTTTCTGAATTTCAAAATGAATATTTAAGCTTATAACTTAAAGCGGCAAAAAAATTGAATATAATGTGTATTCTTTAAATAACGGTTTCGCGTTTGTATTCATACTTTTTATTTGTATGGTATAAGTGCAATGTGTAATGTATCACTTGGTACTACAGTCGTTCAAAGGTCGCACAGACCTTTATTAATAGAGCGTTCGTGACGACAAGATTACACCGTTGCGCTGCTTGCATTTTTAGTGTGGGGAGAGGGGAGACAGAAAGCAGATTTTTATCCTTTGTTCCAAATATTAACTTGTTGCACAAGTGCGTTTAGATATATCTTTAAAATTACACTAACAGTAGATAATCCATATGAGTAAAACACACACACACACGCACATAGAATATGTGCGTATGTATGTTCCTAATACAAATCCACAGTTTATGTCGTATCTGGACAAAATTTAGCGGGGAGGTACTTGGGCACCCGGAAAAGGTCGTTGGCGGGGGGGGGGTTCGAACGCCAAAACAACTACCGAACTGTTCGAATTTAAATTTAAAAACTCAAAAATCGCTTAAAATGGCTCTTTCTGACCGAAATAATTATCGGATCTTCTGGATTTTGGTTTCATTGGGAAGCTCCCAAAAAATACCTTTTAGGGGAATTTCCTCCCGTAAGTTTTGAAAACTCCTAACCACTAACTTCACCCAGAAAAAAG
The DNA here is from genome assembly GCA_038373865.1 of Uloborus plumipes. Classification (NCBI taxonomy): domain Eukaryota; kingdom Metazoa; phylum Arthropoda; class Arachnida; order Araneae; family Uloboridae; genus Uloborus; species Uloborus plumipes. Next base: position 109,825 of record JAXGGA010000992.1, read on the forward strand.
ATACAGGTGTTTTTGATGAAAATTAAGCTCTGGTCAGGCGGCATTTACGATAAACAAGAACTGGTTAGGCAAAAACCCCTTGCAAAATTCTCTATTTCGCCACAATCCGTGTCCACGTCGCATTTTAGTTCGCCCTACCATTGCGCAGCGATTCCCCACAGCATCCGATCCTTCGGAAGACGCGGAGCACTTAAAGGGTTGAATAATGTCGAAGGCATTTTTATGTCTCGCGAACGAGTCCTCAGGTAGAAGATGAACAGGCTGAAGATAAATGGCCCGGATGAACCGCAGCACAAAGGAATGTCGGAGCGGAGATCGAACGAAAGTGGGGCGTGTGCGCGTGGGGTTGGAATGCCAGTCATTTGTGGGGGGGGGGGGCGACAGATACGCTGGAAACATTATTTAAGGGAGTTTGGTTAGGGGACGATAGTTTGGAGAGTTGGAATTGCATAGGTGCTTATTTGGTTGAACTTTTACGACTCGGCAATAAATTTTTGCGATAAAACTTTGATTATGATGACTACTTTCCGATTAGAGAAGTTAACAAAATAATAGGGATTTTTCCTCGAAGATTGTTGAGCGATTCCGTTCAAATCGCGAGGAATATTGCTCATTCGTTTAAAGCAAGAAGGCAATTTTTCTACTGAATAAATTTTAATTAAACATCTTTGTTTTTAAATTAAGTAGAATCTGGTGCAAGGAATTTTCGTGCTTAAATTACAATCTTACCTCTAGACTGGGAGTGAGATGCCGAAATCAAACGTTTTCAAATTACTACTTTTAAAGGTAAAAAATTGTTTTTTAAAGTGAAACTTATTTCCTTTTTTAATAATCACAAAACTTCATATTTTGTTGGTAAATAAGTAGGTCAAAAATAGCCAGTGTGATATTTGATATAAAATAAAATTTAAAACGACAGCATCCCTTTCCCCACTTTGCCCTATAATTTTCAGAAAGATCATTAGTTTGGTGTTAACCGTGATACATGGGCACCCATAATGGGGGGCTAGAAGGGCTCAAGCACCCCTTAGAAATTCGTACTTTCTTGCTTTTAGTGCTATTTTTAGGAAAAATATAAAACATTTCTTTTCCGTATCAAATTTTAATAACTCTAATCCGCACTGAAATTGCTTTCCATGGGAAAAATATACTGCTAAACCATGGAGAAAATGTCCAAGCCCTCCCCCCGCCGACCCTCCCCTTAAAACTTAGCATATAGGCTCCCATGTCTTGATAACTTGCGCCTTAGTCGATGTCGATACCTAACCATTATTTAACTAATCGTTTTAATATGCTTACTATTAGCTGAGTTAGTTTTAAACATGTACTAACGGATGAGAATATTTTATGCACATATGAAATGAAGACAGGGTAATGGGATTGCCTACATTTGGACTGATGGGGAGGGAGGAGCGTTTTGTAAATTTTATTTATTTTAAATCTGGACTAAAATGTTAATAAAACTAGAAAAATAAGAGGAAATAGTTTTCATGCGCTCAATAAATTAACAAGTTCTTCCGATTTATTTTAGAGCTCATGTATATGAAAAATTTAACACGCGTGTGTGTGAGCGAAAATGCTTCATTAAAAGCTAACAAAGATTTTTTTGATGTACTGATTAGGGATGCACCGATTAATCGGCAGTACCGATTAATCGGCCACAATCGGCCACTTTGCCGATTATTAATAATCGGCAATATCGAACCGATTAATCGGCCGAAAAAATATTTTTTTAAATATTATTCTTCAAAGTATAACAAACTAAGAAACTATGAGAAATGATTTTATAAACAGTTATAATAATCCTCACAGTTATATAAAGTGTTTAATAAATTAATTCTCCTACTTTGAGTAAATATCATAGACAATGTTGCAACATTTTTCATGTGACGATAGTTACCTCCTTAGCACAGTGCTTTTAGAAACTTCTAGATTTCACAAAGAATAAAAGAATAGAACTAAGTTGCTACCAATTATTAAAAAAAATTAATTAAAAGTACTCCTAAATTAGAGTGCTCACCACAGACTCCCCCACCCCCTATTTTTTGAATTTTTATGTCCAATTAAAATAGTTAACAATGTGTTAATGTAATAGGATTGAAAATAACATGAAAATTGGTTCTAAGAAATTTGATAAAATAGTGAAATCATTTTGTGAAAACTAGGAAATTGGAAAAAAATCTTGTCTCAGAAATAAATTACTTACTATCTCCAAACTCGGAATTCTATAAGAGAGAAAAAACAGTGATGGAAAAATCAATAGTATTAAAAACAATCATCCTTATAATTAATCGGCTCTGCCGATTAATCGGTAATCGGCCAATTTGCTTATCGGTGCAGCCCTAGTACTGATGTACAACATGAATATAAAGCGAAAATACTTTTTTTAAACTCAAAAATATTAAAAAAAAAAACAATTACGCAATTATTTTTTTATTAATATTAGCAGTTTCACCATAGCTTTCTAACATAAGTATCAATTGTTACTTTAATTTACAAAAATCGCAAAGCATCCGAAATTAGTCAACAGGTTTCTCAATAAGAAAAGTAAATTTTGGTGCTGTTAAAAGTTAAACAAATCGAGAACTTTGCTACCGTAAATTGAAAGATACTGCGTATAAAATGCCATAATAATTGCATTAAATAAAATTCTTTAAAAATGAGTGTAGCGAAAATATCACGTCACTATTAGAGGCAGTAAATGACAATTTAGATTCAAACTAAAGATTTGCAATGTACGCAAACCTTTCCAGAGAATTCTTTCAAGCAATGCATTTGTTTTATCAGAGCACAAAATCTTTCTATTATAAATAATATTTACTTTACACGTATTGACTGAACTTAAATACTAACTATTACTAAATCTGTATTCTAATTAGCTGTTCAGTTCTAATTAACACGTCAGTGAATAATTTCATGAAGGATGCTAGGTAAATTCATTCTTATTATTTAATCTCTCGCTGTCTAATAACAAGGAAGTTTTTTTTAACTCTGTAAGCTTTTGAATTGTTCGAAGAAATGATATTAATTTTTTCTCCCAGAAAACATTTGCATAACAGTTACATATTTACCATTTCTTACGAAATAGAGAGCTCATAGTATTACATTTTAGTGTTTCAAGGATACTCAAAATAGCAGATAATACGTGCGTGATCTTAGAAAACAACTGAGACAAAAACAAAGTTTTTAATAAGGCCTTTATGTTTTTCTTCAAGTTACGTGAAACATCTGAACCTTGAAAAATTATCAAAAGAATGAAGAAAATAAATACCTTTGTGCGATAGATGTAAAGTTTAAATTCAACGTTAAAAATGCACAAATATGCAGATATACTGCAGACACGTGTTTCGGGGCTACAAGGAGTCCCTTTTTCAATGCAAGAAGTGTGAGCTTTAGAATGAAGAATCATCCGATAAAAGCTTTTATCGGATGATTCTTTATCCTAAAGCTCACACTTCTTGCATTGAAAAAAAGGGCTCCTTGTAGCCCCGAAACACGTGTCTGCAGTATATCTGCATATTTTTGCATTTTTAACGTTGAATTTAAACTTTATATCAAAAGAATGTTTTTTAAGAAACAAAACATCAGATAACAATGTGATTATTCTAATCAACGATGATTTTTTAAACTTCTTTAATTATTTACATTTATTAATGCATTGCCTTAATTTTACATTAGAAGTTTGCGATACCTGTTCAAATTCGTCACGTTAAAAAAAATCGCACTGGTGAACGAAGACCGTTTGAAAAATTTGTAATCATAAAATTGGATATTTAGCAAAAGTGACACGTAGCAGTAAAACAATATACAAATTGTTGAAATGCTTTAGAAATTATACGTAAAGTCATGCTAGGTTAGTATTTTTTCTGTTCGATTGAGATCGTTAAGTCATGTATTGGAATTTTTAAGAGCAAACATGACCAATTCATATCCTTTTTACAAAACTATTTTGAAAATCACACAAAAAGAAGCAAGAAAAAAGGAGTACCAAACACATAACATAATCTTACAATTTTAAAACTGACATTACTATTTTTACCATACCGAGAGCAACGATAGTAGCTCAAGTCAAAGCACTAAAAATATCCGCGAAGCCTTTGGAGTGTTCAGCCAATTTTTTTCCCTCAAACATTGATCTTAAATTTAATCTACCACTAAAAATATGGTTCTTCTGAAAGGGAGTGGGAATCCTTAAAAATAACATTCTAGCAAGAAGCCTTTGAAAAAAACCTTCAAAAAAGAAAAGAAAAAGAACTAGAAATCTTTTGCAATTGGGAAAAAACACATAGCTAGTTTCCTTTTAGATGGCGGAAATCAATAAACTACTATTACTTTCACGTGTGGGAGGTTAAAAAAATAGTGGTCGCCAAAACAAATTGTTCCTGAAGGATTTTGATGAATGGGTGAAACCAACAATTACAAGGCAATCTCTCAAAACAATGAAGAGGAAACGGTAGAAATGGAGCTGCAGCACTAATTGTTCCGATAGATGTTTACGTATCCGCTTTGGCTGCTTCGCCCATCAGAACGTCGTTATGTCTCTCTTTGGGGGCGCAATATCGTGATGAATCAAAATTACACCTAAAAATAGATTCACATATAAAGTACTCTGGTAAACGTTTGTGTTGAACAGAATAAAACGAGTTTATGTAATTTGAGGAGGTATATCCTGGAGATTAACTACGTTGCTTTCATTGAATTGTTTCCTTAACCAAATATACCTAAGCCTTTTTAACCCTTAAATGCTGGGGAAACTTTTTCTGTAACATATGTACTATCCTCCCAGAATTATATATTCTCGTGTTATACTCCAGAAAATTTAACGATTAAAGTACAAAAAGAATACATATTATATTCAATTTCTTCGTTGCTTTCAGTTATAAGCTTAAATATCTATTTCGAAATTTAGAAAAAGGATGTTTAGAGATTGTGTCATCCACAAATTTTAAAATAATATTAAAGTTTTAAAATATAAAGACCCCTATTGTTACAATATTATAATAATTATTATTTTGTCTGGCTCTTAAATTTTTAGAGAATTTGTGAACTCCTACCTTGATGAAATGTATCTTTTCAAAACCGCACTCTATTTTACTTATGAACACGTTTTATGCATAATGATATGACTAGTCCATCTAAAAATCAATGAAAGATAATATATTCCTCTAGCTGACCAGTGCAAAGTACTTACGCTGGACAGCAGTAATTCAAATATTCGATTTTTTTAACGATAATTTACGTGTCTGGTTTGGCTGTTTCTCCCATCAGAACATCGTTGTCTCTTTTCTGGAGCTCAATACCCCCCCCCCCCGTGACGAATCAAAATTATTTCTGAACATAGATTCACATATAAAGTACTCTGGTAAACGTTTTCGTTGAACGGAATAAAATGAGCTCGTGTAATTTGAGGAGGTATATCCTGGAGATTAACCACATTGCTTTCATTAAATTGTTGCCTAAATCTAAATCTTTTTAATCCTTAAATGCGGGATAATTTTCTTGTACCGAATGTACTGTGACCCCAGAGTTATATTTCTCGCGGTGTATTCCAGAAAATGAAGCAAATTGAAGTACGAAATCTTCCAAAGACTTTTGTGAGGTTTTCTAATACAAATACAACTGAGACAATACTGCTAAGTGTACATACATATGCATATAAAGTCGTAGACAGATTGTTTAGAACACAAGTGAACCAAGTTCATAAAAAGCTTCTTTGTGCTACAGAGTTTTAAAGTTCCATTTCATTGCAGTGACCTTCCAGTTAATATTTTATTAGTTACTAGCGGTACCCGCACGGCTTTGCCCGTGGTATAAAATTAAAAGTTCATTTGTAAAAAAATGATATAGCAGAAAAAAATACTCTATTTCAGTTATAATTCAACTATAATTCCTTCTAAGTATGATATAAAAATTTGGTATGGACCCTACACTCCTTCCTTTTACGTGTAAATTTCTTAGTAGATGCCTTAAGTGCTAAAATAGTGCTTGAAGTGAGTAAGATAACAATTCAAACATTTGCATCCCTAGTTTGCCACGAAACAATGCAAAAAAATGTTTTACAATGATTAATCTCCTAAATATCGCCGATTTTAACATCATTCAGTAGATTTTTCGCAAAATATCGCCAATAGCGCCAAATTGAACCCAAAAAAATTTTTTTTCGCTAAATTTATTGCCAACTTGGCGATATGTCGCCAAATTGGCGTCAAACACTTGGTGACCAAAAGCTTGGCGAGATATCGCCAAGTGGTCGCGCCAATTCATATCACTTTGGTCTGCATTGAAAGCCCTGATTACCCCATAAAAGGGGTAAATCACCCCCTTGGGGACATTCGAATGCAACCCCAAAGATAGGTGCACAAAAATAAGCCAAAAGAAAAAATAAGAAAAATTTTGTTGCTCACAGAAACCAACAGAAATCTTACCAAAGTTTAAAAGAAGAAGAAAGTTTTCTTTCCTAACTTCAAAAACAAAATAATACATTTTCCGAAATGACATACTTTAGAAAGAACGTTGCAATATCGCAATAAGATAGAAGTAAATATACTGAAATAGAATTGAATGCCAAATTGTAAAAAAGTCGCCAAAAAAATAATTTTTAATATTGTCTTTCATTATTTATTAAATGCAATTATTGCTGCAAATTACAGTCCAACAATAAATAATCACATTGCAAAAGTATATTTGGAGCAATTTTTTCTTTTAAACTCAACTGATCCTAAAAATTTTAAGTATTAGTCATAGAAATTTCGTGCATTATTCTTCACAATGATAATAAAAACAATAAACATCGACAAAGATCAACCAGCAAACGATAAATTAAAAGCTAAATTCGTTCACTCAAGCCATTTGCTGCAATTTATATTGAAATAAATTAATAATGAAGTAAAATATGTTTTGCAGACGATAAATTTAGAATGGTATCCTGTATTTTAAGGAAAGGACTCGATTTCTCATTTGATTGACAGGTGCCATCTTATCACGGTTTTTAATATTTCATTTGACTAATTTTAATAAGGCTTGGAGTTTGGATTGTTACAAAAACTAATACATTTTTAAAATTATTAAGGGAAAAAGAACGAAATAAAAACGTAACCATGGTAACAACATGAAAAGTTGATTTCCGTTGATAAAATAATTCATTTCATCTCTATTTTCAAACAAATTTTATTCGCGAGCAAAGCCATTTTAGAATCGTTTGGCTTGCTTTACTGAAGGTAAGCCTTGAATTTCGGGATTCTAAAAACAATTGTTACAGCTCTCCTGATGATCGTAGAAACTTCGAAAAAACGTCATTTTGTGCAGAAAATTTCAAGCTTTCGAATGACATAAGACTTGAAAATGTGTATGGAATATTTCTTCCCTATTTTATCGAATTTCCTCTAAGAATTCGAATAGAAAAAGAACGAAATGGAATGTTCGAAAAATCGCTTCGAGGTGCAAAACTACATGCTACAAACTAATTTTGTGCCAAGTGGCATGAAAATCGACCGAACGGTTTTGGCGCTACGCGCGTAACAGACAGACAGACAGAAAGAAAGAAAGAAAGAAGGACAGACAGAACCACCTTCAGCTTTATTATTAGTAGAGAAGAGATAAATGTATCGGATATTATCTAAACCAGGACTTGGGTAATTATAGCCCTGAAGTTTTACATAGTTAGTGCATGCTATTGCGCTGCTAACTTGAAAATGAAAAAGAGTGGACCTGGTTTACTTTTATTCTGAAACCTTCGTAAATACTACAAAACTTTTATGTACAAATAAAAGATCTTTCAGAATCGATTATAGACCTATAAGAGCAGCCATTTTTATCCCGTTGGAAGACATAACTATTTGAATGTTCTCCCTTTTTATACAGAGGTATCTGTTTCGCCAGTTGCCGATGTAACAACATTCCCCTGTCACATCCAGCCCCAGTTTTCCCTACTAACGCATAAAAGAATTTCAAGTATAAATTTATTTAATAATTCTGTGTTGGATTTCAAAAAGATAGTAAAATAATGCTACTGAAAAGAAAGCATTATTTAAATTAAATTAATTTCAACACGTTAATTATATTGTAAGAAAAGCAGTCAAAAAATTTTTACAGTTAATGAAGTTAAAAATGCAAGACAAGTCAAAGTACAATAAAGGTTTAAAAGAGCTCGACAGAACAGAAGTTTCTAACTCTTTAAACCTTTATTGTACTTTGGACACGTATCTGCATTTAACTACGTTAATATTTTCTTTCAGTAATGAACAGATAGAGATCACAGTACAGACATAACAATGCAGTACTTTGAAAGATACGTAATACGTTGAAATGCACAAATATACAAAAAAAGAAATAAAGAATAGAGGATCCCTTTTAACGATTCCGTTCCAGCTAGTCTATGACAGCTGAAGCATGCTTTGATATTCAATTCCTTGTATACTTACTGTTACATGCTATTCATTCCTATGCGATATAAATGCCCAGAAGCGTAAAATGCCCATATCCTCGCATTTTAAAAGCACATTTTCCACTTTTGTTGCACCATAACCTAACTTCCCGAATTTCTCCTCCCAGTCCCGGATAGGCCGTGTTTTATGAGTTTTTCTGCTTCCAGAAAAGAAACGTACACCATCTATATTTTATTCAGGAATTTAATCAGGAGTGTTGTATCTTCTATAAGCCTTCATTTTATTTTCTTTCTCTTTCCCCCCACATGCAGCATGTACTGGAACCGCTACAAAAAGAGGTAAGACCCTTCCTTTCTGTTTGCCTCGCGAAAAAAAGAAAGAAAAAAAGTATAAGAATCACGAAATGCTTGGTTATTTATTCATTTTACGTTCAAAACCATTGCTAGATCCATATTTTCGAAACCAGCGCGTCGCTCTGCGCATCAAAAACTCATCAATATTTTATCTCCTGTGTTAATGTATAGGAAGAGTGAAATGGAATTCTGGGAATTTATCTTATTTGTGTGTACGTGCCGGGGTGCTGTATACAGCTTTTGTAAAACGACACACAGTACGGCATGTCTTCCTCCCTTGATGGGTTTGAAATCTTTGTTTTAAAAACGAAATCCCTGCACATTAGGCGTTTGTCTCCGGGTGAAAGAAAAATTGAATTTTCTCCCGTAAATTGAAAGCAGAATATACAATATTTCGTTGAGAAAAATGAATTTCACCCGTAACTTTGTAACTGTGGGGATATTCTGTACTTTTGACAATATGTAATTAATTCAAGCATTTCAGAACCTCTTGCATTTTCTTTTAAGTGCATCACTAAGTAAATTATGATTATACAACGCTATAGTGCTTTTTTTTTTACAATTTTATTATAAATTGTGAAATTTTTTCTTCTGCTTTCTTTTTTCCTTGACATTTTCTTCTATACATTGAAAGTGGAGAGCAAAAATCCGCCAGAAAAAATAAATGAATTTTAATCTCAACTTTGCAATTGACGAGGGATTCGTAGTTTTGAAAAAAAGTATTAAATTCAAGCATTTTTTAAAAAGTATTAGCTATTTAAATGCACTAAGTAAGGGCCCTGCTCCACATTGACGTAAAGCAGAAAAATAAAGCAGAAACGTAAAATGGATGAAATAGTTTTCCTATGTAAAGTACCCGGATTTTCGGTTTCTGCCTTCGGTTTCGGTCGCGTTTTCCGCTGATGTGGAGCAGGGCCCTAAATGATGATTAAATAACGTTATAGTCCATAGTCTCTGGGATGTCTCTGGATCTTATTTGTGTGTGCGTACTCGGGTGTTGTATACAGCTTTTGTAAAACAACACATAGTACGGCATGTCTTCTTTCCCTGATGGGTTTAAAATATTTGTTTTAAAAACGAAATCCCTGTACATTAGGTGTTTGTTTCCCAGTGAAAGAAAAATTGCAATTTCTTCCGTAAAGTGGAAGCAAAATATACACTATTTCAGAGAAAAAAAAAATGTACTTCTTTTTATAACTGACGAGGAACGTTTTATATTTTTGACAATATATATTTAATTCAAGCATTTCAAAAACTTTTATAATTTTTTTTAAGTGCATTCATAAGTAAATGATGATGAAACAAAGCTAGTGTTTTTTTACAGTTAGATTTAAAAATTGTGCAATTTTTTCTCACGTTTTTTTCTTTACATTTTCTTCAATAAATTGAAAGTAAAGTGTGCACATTCACCCAAAAATTAATAACTTATATTAAAACTTGTGAAGAATACGTTGTATTTTGCGAGAAATGTGTTTAATGCAAGCATTTAAAAAGAATTTAAGTATTTTAAATGCACTAATAAGTAAGTTATGATTAAACAATGCCATAGTACATAGTTTTAAAAATTGTATTGGTTGAAAATCCTGCATTTTTTATACATTTCTGCACTGCAACAGTGTTTAATCCTCCTTTATATTTTATTACACTGGTATTTGTTTACTTTATATTACTAGTGCATATTGTTTCAAAGAAGCGTCAACGTTTTGAATGAACATGATAAACAATGTCAATGAATTACTTTTCGATAAGCATAATCAATAAGAGAAAAAACATTTTCATGCTGATTGACAGCTTGACTAAATGTTTTTCATTTTTTGCACTTCAAAATAATTTAAACTAATTTATCAAGCTTTTCCAATGCTTAGTAAAGTTGAAAGACTTAAAAAGATCAAAATCAGTTAACAATAAACTAAAGTTAGAAACCTTTAAGACGACTATTATTACTCTGATGAAAATGTTTAAACTTTGGCAATAAAAGTTTCAAAGAAATTGATTAAAACGCATGAAACGCATGATTGAAAAGCTTTGTCAACGAAAATAAAACATATAATAACAGTTTTTGAAATAAAATCCCTTTCATCGCCAATGTCAAAAACGAAAAGACATCCTGGCGAGGAATTACAATGGCAACCAATTTTTAATTTCACTCAGATAAAAACAATATTTCTTCGCTCCCACACATCCATTTAACTGTCAGAAGTTTTTTTATACATAGATTCAATTCACTTTTTTAGTTTCAAAAATCATTTTTCGTTTTTTCTAAAATACAAAAATAATTTCCATCTTTTTGCAGCAGAACGAGTGTTATCCGTGGCCAAGTCGTCGGAGCATCTGGGAGCGGGATTGTTGGAGTTAGGGTTGGCATCGACCCAAACTCGAAAACAGGATCAACTTTAACTCAAGAAACTGGATGGTAGCAATAATTTTTTTACGTCAGTAGTTTTAACAAGCTATCTTTTGAAAAAAAACTAACCGCTGTTAGTTTTCTTTAATATATTTAAGTTTCAAAATAAGAAAATTATAGTAAATGTAGTGTTTTTAAAAGCAGCAGTATAAAATAATTTGCTGAACACTGAAAAATACTGTTTTTAATGTATGAAATATAACGCGATACTTACCTGACTACAAAACCAGTATCAGACACAGTTGTATCGAATTGATGCTATTCGAGTTTTACTATACGTTAAAAAATTGAAGTATTTTTATTTATTTATTTATTGTATTTTTGTTGATAAATAGTTATTTTAATTTTATTTATACATTTATTATATTTTTTGTTTATTTATTTTATTTTTATTGATAAATTGCTGTTGTAATATTTTTCTTGTATTTTTAATTTTTTATTTATTTTTAGAGATTTACCTATTTTGTTATGTATATTTATTTTTTTGGGGGGGGGGCGGTTTGTTTAAAAGTTGTAAGTAATTAAAAAAGCTTTAAAATAATTTGAGGAGAAAAAGAAGTAAATTTTTAGCGCATTAGTTTTTTAACTGTGGTTGAGCTTTATCAGTTGTAAATGTCAAATCAACTCAAGCTGCATGAGTTTGATAGCTTTAATCAATTGTTTAAAAATAGTTTAACAAATACCAATTGCTTAATATATTTTAACTACAATTTTAGAGCTCATTATCCTAAATAAAAGGGGATATTCTTAGTTTGACCAACAGTACGCAGCCTGAAATCAGAAGTAATCCGAAAGTTTAAAATAAAATTCAAAAAATTTATATATTATCATCTGCAGCAGGGAAGTTTATGTCTCAAGCACTGGCATTGCCTGTCAAAGTCAGCTTCATTCTTACAACTTCACTTGAAATCTGACATCACATTTTTCTCCCCTCGCTGCGGAAAGCGAAGCAGAGAAAAGTTTAGCTGTTTATCTACGTAGTTGGACTTAACCTGATTGGCGTTGTGGAAAAATTTAACTGAAGGCTATTTGCGGAAGAGTGTACTTCAAATTTATCGATAAAGTTTTGCTTTTTTTCTGTTAAAATATTTTGAAGAAGAAATGCGTAGGACAATATTTTCTTCTGATTCGCTTATTTGTGCGGTTCTTGAAAATTATGGATAAAATGATTGCCTGGCTACCAATACTTTTTTTTTAATGTAACTTTAAGTTTACTCCATTAATAAATGAAAATATTTTGAAAATCAAGTTGCAATACATTTCTCAAAGATAAATTTGTTATGGGCAAAGTTTAATAGTGGAAATTACACGGAAGTGTTGCTAGTGTTATTAGTGCATTAAAATACACTGTTAAATAATGTAAAAGTCTGTGATGTGTAATTGAAAGTTAATCTTATTTCACGCTTAATTTTAAACTTCTTGTGTCTTACGTACAAGTTAAATTATTTATTCACGCAATGCAACGTAATTCATTCCATTCTAAAACACACTTCACCTTTGTACAAACTGATAACCACAATTAACTTTCTTGCAGGTTCGATCTGCTCGTCAATGGCGGTGGCGCAGTGAAGTTACACTTGCAGCGGGAGCCATTCCTGACTCGGATGATTACGGTTATGGTACCATGGAATGAAATCGTAGTTGTGGATAAAATAACACTCCAACTTCACGAAAAGAAGAAGCAAACTGCTCCCGACAAATCAAAGTCTGCAGTTTGTGTGGATCACGACTACGACACCATGAAACCAGTTGTATTGGCCACATGGAAACATGGCTTCCAAGGAGGCTGCCCGGAAAGGAATTCGGTGCTGGCGGAATCTCAGGTTAGTGTGAAGAGTTACTTGATCGAATCTTAGGAAACATCTTAAGAATTATTGCTGCTGTTGTCACTAATCTCCATGGCTAGTTTCCAACGCTAGACGTAATTGTATCCCTTCAAAAAGTCAAAAACCAACAATGGAGAATGAAAAAGATCGTCGCACAGGACAAGCCCAGGCATTCAAAAGACATGAGGTGGAGAAACGTGTTAAATGTTGCATTTTGGACAAATGCAGGGCCTGATTATGGCACAGGCCAACTAGCCCTGGGACTGGGGCCTCATATTCCTAAGGAGCCCCTAATTTTCTAAAAACTGATCCCCTTTTGGTACTTTAATTAGTATTTCTCTTATTTAATCCATTTTATGTGATTAAAAGTGATTTATCTTTCTTGAGAACTAGCTATTAAACTCTTGAGCTGAAATGGATATAACAAAGCCAGTGTGAGGGCTAGACATAATGCATACAGTGCATAAAGTCTTGCAGAGCTATATACAATGATTCCCAAAAAAGGCTTGTATTGCCACTGCGAAAAAGTTAAAAGATTTTTTTGTTGACTTAAAGAGGCAGGACATGGAAGGGGGCCTCCAAAGTATTGTTGGCCTTGGGCCTCGCTTTTAGTTAGTCGGGCCCTGGGCAGATGGGATTCGTTTTAACCCGTTAATGCCTAGCGTCAGTGGCGTACATAGCGCCCCCGCAACCCCCGCGGCGCGGGGGGGCGCAAGAGGTTTGAGGGCACCCGATCCAGAAAAATAGCACTATAGGTTACACTGGGAAAATATTTTTTACATTTTAGTAGGGGGTGGGGGGGCGCACTTACAAATCTTGCTGGGGAGCGCACCTTAGTCTATGTACGCTACTGCCTAGCGTCCTTTTAAAAGGACGGTCCAAAAAAGGGTCTGAATTTCCCCAAAATGAACATTTCAACCAAATAATAGTGTGCAATTAATACCTTGGTATTCTTTCGATTCGTTATTAACAGATTGCGGCACATAACCATTGTAAAGTGTGTTCTGTAGCACTTTTAATATGATCTTTATCAAGAATGACATCGTTCACAATCTCAAGAAAAAAGCTAAGTTTTCAGTTATTCCCAGCTTCCCAGTTTATGTTAATTGCTGATTTTATTTCTTCTTATAAAATGTCTTTTTAAATATTATATCGAGGGCAGAAAAAAATTTGAGTAAAACAAGTATGTACCTTCTGGGATATATCGTAACTTTTGAGGGACGATTTTTCTTTCCTTAATAAAACAATTATTTTTTAAATATTTTTTTCCTGTCCATTAACCAGCGTTTGTAACCAGTATATAAAATATCTTTGAAAAAAAAATGTCAGGCATTCATGGGTTAATGACACCCAGAAAAGACAGGCTTCTCAGATGGCCACTGAAAAAGCGGGAGAGAGCTGTCTGAACATGTCTATCACACTGCAGAGCGAGGGGTCGACTCCCTGGTTGATCAGCACGATACACAAGCCAAGTTAGCCGATCAGAATGCTCTTTGATCGAGTATCATTCAAGAAAAGTCACTGAGTCGGTGGAGGAAAGTACTAAAACAATGATTAGCACTCTTGAATTTTCCAACTATTTCGTTCAATTTTTCTTCAATGTTTTCTCCAGGCCCGTCATTTAGGGGGGGGACAGGGGGTCAATTCCCCCCCCCCCCCTGACTTTGAGAAATCAATGTATTTACATATAAGTGGGCGTGGCTTTTTATGTTTTCCAATGAAATTGCATTGAGTTTGCACCCTTTGCCCCTCTTCTGGAAAAACTTGAAATGACGTCTCTGGTTTTCTCTTATACAAAAACAAATACAAATAGAACCAACAGCAGCAGGCTCTGAGCCCAGTTAGGCTAGTTCTAGTACATTTACCAGTCCTAAATGAAGATCAATATGACCCTCTTAAAGCTACATAGCCTTTTATTCAAAGTAATCAACCTCTCTGAATGCTTTTCACAAATCTTTTCGCGCAGCGTTGAGATAGAACAAATGAAATTCAACTCGATAAATTATACTGATCCAGGCGATCTGCGCGAAGGAATCTACTATGTACAAGTTTCCAAAATTTAAGTTTTTATCATTTATCTATAAACGCTAGATGCCAAGTAGGGGTGCACCGATTTATCGGCCATAATCGGCCACTGTGCCGATTATTAATAATCGGCAAATCGGGCCGATTAATCGGCCAAAAATATTTTTTAACTATTATTCTTAAAAGCATACCTTCACTAAGAAACAATGATGAATAATTTCATTAACAATAATAATAATCCTCACAGTTAATCCCAAGTAGCACACTTCGTTTTTTAAAGGTTGTAAAATGGTTATTAACGTTGTACCAACGGATTAAAAACGTTTATAAAACGTTTAAACGTTTTTTGTGCTACCTGGGATGTTAAGTTTTTTATAAATTAATTCTCCTACTTTGAATAAATATACATAGAAAATGTTGCAACATTTTTCATGTGGCGACAGTTTTCTCCTTAGTACAGTACTTTTAGATTGAATTAAATTGCTACTAATTATTAAAGAATTTAAATCAAAAGTACTCCTTAATTGGAGTGCTCACCACAGCGTCCCCTTCCCTCCTTTTGAATTTTTATGTCCAATTAACATAATTAACAATGTGCTAATGTAATATTATTGACAATAATATGAAAATTGGTCGTCAATTATATGGAAATTTTCTAAAATATTGAAATTATTTTGTGAAAATTAGGAAAATGCAAAAAAAAAATTCTCTCGGAAATAAATTACTTACTACTTCTAAAATCGGAATTGTATGAGAGAGAAAAAACAGTGATTGTAAAATTGGTAGTATTAAAAACAATCATCCCTATCATTAATAGACTGAGCCGATAATTGCCCGATTATAAACAACCGATTAATCGGTAATCGGTAATCGGCCAATTTGCTTATCGGTGCATCCCTAATTCCAAGCATATCTTGCAACTCCACTCACGGAGCTATGTGACTGAATGGAATCCTTTCTATTGTAGAAATAACAACGATTAGAGACTCAGCTATAGAGTACGTTTTTCCTTAAAAACATCGACTTCAGTTTCGGAAAAAGGGGTCATTGCAGGGATTTTTCACGAATGTAATGATTTCTTCTGCACGTTAATTACAGAAACTAAATGTTTAGGCACACACACAAAAGTAGTTTAATAATATTCAATAAATGCTTATATTACTTTAATACAAACAAGAAAACTTTAATAAAAATGGATAAAAACAGATTAAATAAAGCCCAAATAAAATTTATGATCAAAATAAATAAACTAAATATAACTAAAAAGACTTAAAATATTTTCTTATATCGATTGAATCTCTTTGAAAATAGTTCAAGGAGATAAAAAATAAATGTTAATGAAAATGATCAAAACGGTTTTAATCAGCATTAATATTGTATGAAAAAAATATTTTTACATATAAAATTAACTTTTTAAAAGTAAAGCAAAAACTCAATTTTCTTTCGTGCTCTAGAAAACAATTCAATTACTTAAATCATAAACAAAATAATTAGGATTACATTAGTAAATTAAATAAGCTATCGTAAGTAAGGCGAAAAGAAAATTTTATTTTATTCGATATTCAATAATAAGCTTTCGTAATTCCTCCACAATGCATACCTTAATGCTTAAAATAATTAATTCAACAAGTGTGATCTACGAATAACGCTTTATTTGTACAGCATAGTTTATTTATTTTCAAATATGTGTATTCGCAAAAGCTTCTGCATTGATGGAATCGATATTGCCTTCATGTTTACACAAAACTAGTAGAGAAATTTATCGAAATGTTTTCGCCGATTACATATTTTTGCGCCCTTAACCATCTTTCAAAATACAGAAGTTAGAGAAGTTTATAAATATTTTATCTTCTTTCGGAAACACAGTCTACTCTTGAGGGAAAAAATCGCAGTAATGAATCGCAGATGTTTTAACAACTTGATGCATCTCAGGAACATAAAAGTCTTGCTCAACAGTTTTCTTCTTAAATATCCGGAGGACATCATCCCAAGAAAACCGGTTTGACCCAGTTTCATAAACTTCCAGAAAAGACGGTCATAAAACAGGCATCACTTTAGTGGATGCTCCCCTGGATTGGATTTTTTTTTCCCTTATTCGTGTAAGATCATAGATCTGGATCGATATTTGAGATTTGATTTGTTGACCCCATGATCCTGACAGTCGAATCTTTTAAAGATGGGTCCATAAACTTTCGAAAAGTCGAAGGCACCATTTCGAGTGAATTGCAAATGATTCGGGGACTTTTTTGGAGTTATAAATTCGGTATTGAAGAAATGCGTGATCTTCTTTTGACGGCCTTCTTTGCTCTCCGCATGAATAGACAAAACGGTGCTGTATAGAGTTACTTTTCGGAATCGGAATTTAAATTTCCTTTAAATAAAGAAGAGCTGAAATAAGATTATTGAAATCGCGCAGTTACTTTTTCAGAATATTTATAGAGTTTAGATATTGGTCTACCTCAGTTTGTCATTTGACTGTTAAATTGCAGCTGCGGATCACATTGAAACTAAATTGTTTCTCCCTCCCGCTCGGTTTATATTCAAATAAATTTCGATAATAGGCAAATTCGTTTCAAAACTGACTTTTCATAGTAAAACAATGCTGAAAGATTGTATCTCTTGAGATATTGTACAATAATGTTCAAATATTTTCAAGTGGTTTTCAAGAAAATTTCATTTTTTTCTTTCTTTATATTCTTACAATACTGATTGGAACAATTGAGTATCATTTGCAAATACATTCCACCTCAGAGTTTTAAAATAAAAAATACTCACCTGTGAATTTAAAAAATATATAATAAATAGTTATTATTGTCACAAGTAGCCGGTATTTTACAAGTTACACTTTTATTATATTTCTTGATTGGATCGTCTTATCGATTCTGAAAGAATAGTTTTGTTGCTTGCATAGTATACCATATTATGGCAAAAGTGTTTTTTAATTAAAAATGTACCTTATAATCATGGTGTGCTATCTTATTTCAAAAAAGAAAATGGCGAAATTTAGGATCTTCATAAGAATTACAAAGATACCCGATCTATCCTCCGTTAGTTAAAAACTACTCATCATATTATGCTGACAAATGACTACACCTAAAATTCTTCGCATTAACATAATCAGAAATAACCTCAAACTCTTGTTTTCATGCATGGACATTACAATAATACGTGGAAAAACGGACATTTTATTTTTTATATAACAACTATTATATTTCATTAAAAAAGGAAATTTTAAAAACAAGTTCAACAAAGTTTGTTTAAGAAATCACAAAAATATGTGTGATTTTTTTTAAGCACAAGATTGTTTTCATTGTGTTTCTAAATTAGTATTTTCATGAAATATAGTGGCTGCTGTGTGCGGAACAAAATGGCCGCTTTTTCTTGTAATGACTGAAATACAGTGAGCGTTTGGTGATCATAGGTGTACCCTGCAGAAAAGAATACATGTAAAACTCAGGGTCGTCATTTCAAGTTTTTCCAGGGGGGGGGGGGCAAAGGGTCCAAACACAATGTAATTTCATCGGAAAACATTAAAAACCACGCCCACTTATATGTAAATACATTGATTTCTCAAAGCCAGGGGGGCAATTGACCCCCCTGCCCCCCTAAATGTCGGGCCTGGTAAAACTTAGGTGCAGTTGCAAAGCAATTACTACTTAATTTGATGATATATTTCTTCCAATTAGCCGAAAATATGCCTAAAAAGTATTTTTAGTTCAAGAAAAAAAATCCATCTTTGTGAACTTAGCAAATCAGAAAAGAAATGTTAAACTACAAACCAACGTATTTAATAGAGGGAGAGATGAACCAAATGCTTATCCTAAAATTGAAGTGTCTCCAAATTCAAATTATTGATGCTCATAAGTGTGAAACCAAATACATACATAGCACTTCTATTTGTTTTATATTAATTTAAATGTTCAATATTCCGCCAACAAAGAAGAGTTTAAAATAGTAAATATTAAAATAACACTTTTTTGCGAAACACTAGTTTGACTAAGTAATTATTTAAAACTATAATCCTTCTCCGCTTAAATAAAAGGCAAAAGATAAACTAAGAAAGTAATTAATAATCGATATGATTAAGATATTATTGCAAAAACTTAAGTATTTGTTTCCATTAATACTAAGTCATATTTGCTGAACCTATTACCTTAAAACCATGAACCTTAAAACCATTCCTTTACAAAAAAAATAATAATAATAATAATAATATATGTTATCATTCAAACACAATTAGAACTTAAGATTGCCAATAGTTGCATGTTAATCACCAAAACTAATTTTTACTTAAGAGGAATAAAAATAGTGCAGCTAAATCATCAACAGCAAAGTTAAGCTGCAATAATTGCTACGAGTTCTTTGAATAACGAACCAGAATAAGTAGTGGATGCAAATGAAAGTACCTTTACAACATGCAGCTTTCTGTTTCGTCATTCATAAACTCTTTAACTACTCTAAGAATATGAAAACAAGAAATAGGAGAGAGAGTTAACGATGTAGACTTAATTTTAATTTCAAGAAAGTGCGGTGTTGGTTTCAGCACCATTTATGTTGATTAAAGCGTGGTTAGAAGAAAAGAGGTATGAATATGTAACTCATTCTAATTTAGCTTTTAGTAATTGAAAATTGGGCGAAAATATCTGCTGAAAAATCAAGCTCACGTGAATTTTAATTAAGGTTGTGAATTTTGATGTGTAAGTGCTTTTTATCCTATTCATTGACTTTTATCAAAAGTCACTTGTAACTTGTTTCAAAGCAACTATAAATGACTTATACCACTGTCATTATACATTTGTGGTGAGTTCACTGAAGGAAAATACATGCTGAGACAGTTATGGATTAAATTAACTTCCTCTTAGTAGAAACTTTGGGTTGCTGGTACAGTCCGCGGAGTGTAAAAAACTTACAATATTAAAGTTAAACCGCGAAGAAATGGCGGGTCGACTGGAAACGGAAACGGATCAGTTCATTTCAAAAATAGGTTGGATAAGTAGGAACGCGCGACATCACTGTTTACACGTTTTCGCAGATTCAACCTATTTTAAAATGAAGTGGTCCGTTTCCGCTTCCAGTTGGCCCGCCATCTCTTCGCGGTTTAACTGTATCATTCTTACCTCGATAGCAATGGAAGTCATTTGACACTTTTTAGTTTCCAAGTGGCCAACATATTATAGTAGGGTGAGTTCTGGTAAGTGCGTCCACGGGGTAAGTACGTCCACTGGGAATTATATGAACACCTTTCTGAAATGGCTTCTGCAACACATCGACTATGCTAGATAACTGTCTAATGATAATTTCAATAGGTAGAATTCAGGCCTTTATTCAATAGACGAAACACAATCAGAGACAACTTAAATGTCTTCAAAAAAACTCTAAAGTAAAGATTGAGAAGGTTTTGTTTCAGTTTCTCTTGTAGTCATACCAAGCAATTGAAGTCAAAAAATGCAAGTTGTTTCTTTTGAGTAATAGCTACTAATGACATACATGGGGTATTTTGATCAAATACTCTAAGTAAAATTCGTTTATATGACGGTACGCACTTTCTCTTTCTTTAAAGTAAGGTGAAGGTAAGTGCGTACCATTTTGATGGGGCAAGTGCGTACCATTTTGATGGGGCAAGTGCGTACCACTATCATGAGGCATATGCGTACTATTATTCGGAGCAAGTGCGTACCATTATGATGAGGCAAGTTTGTACCATTACGTGGAAAATCCGACTCTCGTAATTTACCTTTAATTTTGCTTATAACTCTTTTATAAGCCGATTATAAATCCGACGTCATTTCCATCAAGTACTTATATTTACATTGAATGCGGCGTAAGATGTCAATTTTATTCATTACCTCTGAAATATATTGGCTTTTAAGTAGCAGTTAGTACATTTTTCGTTGAAAATAGCGATCATAAGCTATACTTAATTTAAACCAGAATTACAAAATAAGCAATGAAATTCAGTGAAACACTTAATGAGGAATCAACTGATTCAAAAAACTAAGGTGAAATAATGAATAAATTATATTTAAGAAAATTAAGAACACCTTGTAAAAAACTATTTCAATGTACAAGAAAAAAAAAGTACAAGTATCATATCATGATCAATTATTTATTTATTTATTTATTTTTTTGTTTGCTCTTTATTTTGTGTTTTTTCTTACTTCTGCTGATTCTAATAAGAAAAATATTAAAACCGTATTTATTCAAAAAAAAAAAAGAATTGTTCACTCAGGTCACCTAACGATCTACTATACAAATAGAATTAAAGAAAATCACAGGGTTACGCACTTACAACAACGCTATTGGACGCACATATCTCATTTTACATTTAAGAAGGGGTAAGTGCGAACCCTGGCTTAAACGCAGACTGATTAATGTATTAAACCAAAACAAACTATGTAGACTATAAGTGATTATTACTAAATAAAAACAACTTACATTTGTTTACTTGGTCTTATTAAAAGGACAAAGGAAGAATCACAGACACAACTCTCTCAATCTTCAAATCACAGTTGTTCGCAAGACAAGTGGGATATCACTGATTGCGTTTCCTCCATGCAAGCAAGTGCTGATCTCTAGTATTAGGAATTATTCCAAGGCAACTACCTAACATATTTAATATGCGCCAGAAGTTTTTTCCTGCTCATATTCACATAATTTAAGGTGGACGCACTTACCCCGCTAGGTAGGGAAAGTGCGTACCTTAGAATAGGTGTCATAAACTAGATCACAAAACTTATGCGTATGGTTTATTTGACACATTATATGCTTGAACGTCTTAGTAAAGGATCTGGAAAGAAAACTAAAAAAAAAATTGTGAGTGTACAAGATTTTTCAACGGAGCAGCATCCTTGAGAACATGAACTTTGAAAAAAAGGGTACGCACTTACCAGAACTCACCCTATAATTTTAATCTACTGGTATGGTATACTTAAAGGAAGAACTAAAGAGGAGCTCAGATCCATGCCAATTAGAGCTGCAATGGTTTTTGACTTACACCTCTAATGTTCTAGCCTATCCATATGTGTGTTCTTTATATGTATAAACATAAATATTTTTATTGGAAATGGCAATTCTTAGTCAAAAAAAATATATCTGTCCAGGTCATACAAGAGAGCTTGCCGATTCCGGGCACAGATTTGCATCTTGTGTATCACAGCAGTCGAGCTGGAGGCTACCTCTCTACGATCCAGCTCCAGCTGACTCCGGACACTGTTCCCAAAGACCTGAAGCTGATTCACCTGAGGATCGCCATCGAGGGCATCCTCTTCGAGAAGCAGTTCGAAGCGGATCCAGCCGTGAAATACACGTATGCATGGAATCGGAGGAATGTTTACAGGCAGAAGGTATACGGTGTTGCCACAGCCACAGGTAAATAGATTCTTTTTTTTCCCCAATAAATAGCTATAAGTTAAAATGTTGAATGTTCAGAGAACAGTTTTTACAAAGTGACCGGAATCGAATCTATCATCATCGTAAATATTTTCCGAAGTTTTAAGCGTTGATCTATTGACATAGTGTCAGGATTATTCGGATTCCTGATCCCTGAAGCAATTCATGAACAAGAAAGGTTCTATCCCCCAATAGCCTAGAAAATAATGACTCTATTGACAAAACATGTGAGGATCTCAGAATGAATAACTGCCCGTAATAAAATGCTTGGGTATATTCAGTGGCGTACGCAGACAAATCGTTTCAGGGGGGGGCTGAGCCGAGACTTTTAGAAATGGGGGGGAGGGCATCTAATAAAATGTAGTTAAGCAAAGTAAATGCTTCGAATTTGTGATATCAATGCCACTTTAATATGATAAAAATACATAATAATTATGTTTTTAATCGCTATAATTGCTATAAAAAAAGTAAAATCGTTTTGATAAAAACAGAAAATGATAAATATAAGGTTTTAAATTTTTTCTTTACTGACGGAGATGTTCTTGAATCATGTTTGAAAATTTTTGGAAAATTTGGGCTTTAATATCATTAATTTTGCGATTAATTTTACTATAGTTTCTAATATTGGGTTTCAATCATATTTTTCAAATATAATTAAAATACCAAATATGAATGAACAAGCATTAATCGGTGTTTCTGAAACATATATTTTGCAATAAAAATGAGCAAAATTGAATTATGTAAAATAATCATAAACGTGACATACAGTAAAATAGAAAAATCAACACCTGCAAAAAAAATCATTTTTCTTATTTTCTTTTAATTTTGTCTTATGTACTTAATTATTTGATCTGAAAACTCTTTTTGAAATTGCGACTTTAAAAAGAAAGGAAAGAAAATAAATATGAAAGCTTAAATGCAAAAAAATCGCTTTGAAAATTTCGGAGGGGACTGCAGCCCTATCAGCCCACCCCCTGAGTACGCCACTGGGTATATTCGATTAAAATTTTCAACTTCCTACGGTTCAGAACTTTGTAAAGTAAATAAGTTATCCTATATGTTCAGAACTTTGTAAAATAAATAAGTAAACACCCTGAAAAAGTTACTTATAACGAAAGTGTCTATAGTATTTTACTTTGACATTTAAAAAAACTCCGAAAAATAGGCTACGACTGACACTTAAAAGTCAATATTTTTCAATCAAAAGTTTGATTGATTTCAAAATTTTCTTCTTTTTGATACTCTTCAAACGAAACAGCCCCCTTCCTAAAAGTTATAAAAATGCTCATGACAAAATTGAAACTTTACAAATAACATCTCTGATTTTACCCGATATATGGTTTTATGAGATGGTCTTCTTCAGAAGTTCCAAACTGAGAAAAAAAATAATAATTAGACATAATAAGTTCTTCAAAAAATTATTTCGCTTTTTTTCTCAACATTTTATGAAGGCTTAACCACCCGCTCCATTTTCTCTTCCGTTAACCTGTACAAAAAACAATCTTTGTTTTTTTCCCCTAGAAGCATAAAAAACTGAGCAGTAGTCAATTATTCTTGAAAAATTGAGGTCTGTCAAAGAAACTCATTACATACTTGCTCAATAATGTTCTGTTAATCCCGTGGAATGGCTTGTCTCTTATCTCCTGCAATTACTGAACATGTAGCAGTAAAATTATTGGTCTTTAGTATTTTTAGAAACATAAGCTCCATTGAGTAAGGAATCAAAGTAAATGGAGTCGTGTACAACGGAGACACATATACCGATAGATAAGGAAGGACACATGCGAAAGTAGGATTTTTTCTTCCAGATTTTAGAGTATGAGTTAATGTAGTCCGACGTAAAATTTAAGAAATGTCTAAGACCACCTTTTTTCGTTCTTTTTATTTGATAAAAAGAAGTTTTAATGTAACATGTGTTATCCTTCTTATAAGTGATAACATTATTAAAGCACAAAATTTCAAACAGTCTGCATAAATGTGTTACGTAATTACAAAGATAAAGTTCTAAATAAAAAAAGAAGTCCTTTTTCTCCCCTTAAACATGTTTTTTCAAATTACTTGGTCCTTCTGTGCCACAATAATGCGGTTGTCCTTTGCGAAAAGCAAAACGTTTACTTAACATACTTCATTTTAGACATTTCATATTTCATGAGAACTAGCTTTTAATATGAAATTTCGGTAAAGATCTTTAAATAGTGTGTATGTTTTACAAACACAAAACCGATAACATTATTCCTTTCTAATTTATAAAAATATTTTTTTTTAATTTATCAACGTCTGGTTCATATATAATTTTAACTTGTACTTGTGATAGTATCTTCTTTTTGAAATACTGTTGTAGGTATTCAACACTTTTTAGATTTTTTTTTTCAAAATGTATCCCTAAAAAGTAATTTTAGCTACTGAGCAGTTTAGCGGATTAATAATATCAAATGTACTTTTTAAAATAACCCTCAATCCAACATAATTTCTATCATCAATGGTAACATGAATAAAAAATTGCCTTTGTGCTTTTAAAAATACAAATGTAAAACATCAAGCTAGGTTATAAGTTCAAAGAATGTATTATAATTTTTATTAGAAAAGGATTTGTTTCTTTTCTGAAAAAAAAACTCGTCAAAAACTTCAAAGGTTTTTTAAATCATTTTTTATGTTAATTAGATATCTTTAATCTAAAAAAAATGTTTTATTTTAAAATTGAAAATGGCCAGAGAAAATACAGTATTTTATTTCTTAAACCTCTGAGATGTTTTTTTTTTTTTTTTTTTGATGATGAACTACATAGTTTGCACTTTTAATAAGTTTTATCTTAAAAACATTAGCTCTAAAATAACTGCAGTTAAGAAACGAAAAAAAAGAGTTTAAAAGTTGAACATGTCTCGGACAACTTTTGCAATTAATCACTGCCAATGCTATTTAGAAACAAGATTATTTCTTTCTTTATTTTTTTAAACTGCCTTAATGTAAAATACACAATATAATATGATTAATCCTACACGGAAAATCGAAACAACAATTAGATAAATGACTGCTATGGAAATTACAGCACAAAAATATCTAATAATGAGCGAATACAATTCATATCAACAAAAGCATCTTCAAAGACAGCTCATCTTCCGAAAATTCTATCAATAAACAATCCCCATCTCATCTTCGCGCGAACAACAAAAGAGCTAACAGCCTGAAAACTTTTTCTCCCCACTAGAAAAGAATTAACTGCATTAAAAATACATATTCGCTGTGCCCATTTGGCTAAGTGAAAAGGGACAAATTGATAGCAAATTCATAGAAATGGCGCAGCGGAGCGACAATTGGATCGAATAAACACGCCTTAAACGCAAGGTAAAAGACATCCGCATTTGTCAATAATGTGTCACACTCGTGGCATAAGGAACAGTGGCAGATCTTTTCAATCGACGTTCCGAAGACGGACTGTGTAATTATGGTAAAAGCACACTGTGCCGATGATTGTCTCACATAAAGAGCGCCAATCGATGCCTCGGCTATTTATTTCTGGAACTTCTTAAGGGAAGAGGGTTAATATTTTCATCGTGATGTGCGCATATTGGATTGGGATATTATTTCTTCGTAACGTGGGCTGTCACAATTGATATTTATCGCTTTTTCTTAATCCAATACAATTAATGAATGCGGTTAATGACTGGGTAGCAGCGCTCAGAAGTTTGCCAAATAAATGTATGAAATTAATTTAGGGGAGTGATTTGTTTTGCTTATTTTAAGGCTTGCTGCACGTCGTCGTAGTTTAAGCTTGTACTTTAAACTTTTAATGTTATTTGTGTACGGATCATGTTTTGACTCGTGTTATATTTTGCATCGACGAATGAAGTGAAGGTCAACTTTTCCATTTGCGAATAGATATCACTTAGTTAAGAAGAATGGAAATTAGCTTTTGCTTTGCAATTTTAAAAATGGGGATAAAGTTTTATACAAAAATATGCTGATGAAGTATTTTGAGTCCAAAGTTTATAGAAAAATATGTTTATATTATATAAATAAATAAATAAATATATATACATACATACCTCACGGTACACAAAACAATCTACAAGGACTTCTAATACGTTAGATTCTCATTTTGTTGGATAAATTTCATGAAGAACACGGACTAAATTAAATTTTAAAGACTTCCAGAAACAGTATTTACATGACTTTTCGGCTCAGTAGCTGGAGTATCTTATGAGATACGTCAGTTGTTGAGCAAATAGCATTATTTAAATCGTGTTTCCGTAAATGTTACTTAGATAGTAGTAGAATCCTGTTCTTCATAAAGTTCATGCAATAAGACAAGGATATCAAACGTTACCAGTGTTTCCAGGCTGTTTTGTGAAAGATTGTTACGTCTGTTATCATATTCTCATACACAGCACCCCCTAACATATTAACACCCAAACATATTAACCTTTTTTATCCAAAGTACGTTAAAACATTCCATTAATTCCAATCAAACTAAAGTTGTGTTTTTTTTCTCTCTAGTTTATGTAGGATATGAATACAACTCTTGCTCCAAGATAATCTGGGAAGTACAGACAACACAAGTGAGCGGACACGACATGAGCGTTTCTGACATCGGAGGCTGGAACTTGGACATTCATCACAAATACAATTTTCATGAAGGTATGGGAGCTTGCGTTGCGTTACGAATTTTAACGTTATCACAAGGGATGCGCCGATAAGCAAATTGGCCGGTTACCGATTAATCGGCTGAGCCGATTAATGATTAGCAGATTAATGATTGGGATGATTTCATTTTTAATATTTCCAATTACGCCATCACTTTTTTTCTTTCTTTTTTTCAATTCTTATTTCAGAAATAGTTTGCAATTTATTTTGAAGCGAAGATTTATTTGTTTTCATTTGCCTAGTTTTCCCAAAATTAATTTCAAAATTTTATCAAATTTGTTTGAACCAATTTTCATATTATTGTTAATTAAACTACATCAACATACTAGACATAAAAATTTAAAGAAAACATTAGGAGGCTGATATGAGTATTCTAATTTAGGAGTGTTTTTAGTTTAAACTAATTTTCCAACTATAAGTGACGTAAAACGGGGTGAAGAGATTTTTTCTATGGATTTGATTTTTTTTAGTAAAAACTTCGATCTTAGTTTGCTTTTGATATTCCGATCAAAAGCAAAACATATTAAACAGTTTTTATACATACATATATACATATATATATATATATATATATATATATATATATATATATATATATATATATATATAATATATTAACATAAGAGCGATTCCATACCAAATCACCGAAAAAAAAAAAAAGTTGGTCGCACGACCGACTCGGATTTTTTTTTAATTTGGTACACAGATTGATGGTATAGAGGTATGAAAAAGCCCAAAAGGAAAGTTACCTGCTCCACTTATTTTCTGAGATACATGCCCTCAAAGTTTGTCCGCCACGTCAAAATACTAAAAAAGTAATGTTATTTAATCATTTTTTATAAAAAATCGTACTCATGCAAAATAAAAGTGTTAGATATCTATGGAAACTAGTTACTCCAGGCATTCTGAAAAAAAATACTAGAACGTTCATAATGAAAATTGCCAAGGTACAGGGCTCTTTGAAGTTGTCACCACAAAAACTTGATTTTGCAGATTTTGCTAAAATTCAGGCATTTATTGCAAAAAAAGGCAAACAAAACCAAAGGTTTTCTCACTTTCTGGTAGTGTACAGGTCCTCCCTGTAAATTGTTACGCAATAAATTTTTTGGGTTTCTCACTCCTTCTTGGAAATATTTTAGCTTAAAAATAAGCCATAAGGCAAAAAATGCGTTTTTGGCCATCTTGGCAGCCATTTTTCTCATAAAGGGGGAGCAGTAGAAACTTTAATTTTTTTTTAAAACAAGCCACTGATATGTTAGCTATTCACAGGAAAAGAGTTTACTTTTGGTTATTTCTCCCATTAAGAGATATCCTGCTGACAGTATATGCATGTTTTTCGCGACGACCATATGCTTTTGTTCCCCCTCTCATGGACTTAAAATTAATTAAACCAAAAAATAATTATATATTTATTATTAGCTGTATTATCTACTCAATATGTCATGAAATTTAATTTATTAAATTATTGAACAATAAATTAGATAATTGATGAAAACAAGAAAAAGTATTTCTCTGATGCCTGAGCATTATGCATTCATAATTATAAAGCACTAAATACTTTCTTGAGAAATTAATTAACATAAATGAGCTCTAAATAGTTATATTATAAGCAATACCCAATCTTGTGATTGGGATAGTCCTGTTTTTAATTGAAGAATTTCTTGAATATCACATGAATATCAGGAAAATAAATGAGGTCTTTTCGTTTGATGTAGGATACTTTATGACAAATTTCTTTGATGGGCTACTAACTGAGCATGGTGATAAAGAGCTATTAATTTCAGCATCGAATTCCATTTTACCTTATTAACAGTTAAATATTTATAAAATAATTAAATAAATAATTTAATATGAAGCCATGCTTGAAGAATTAAAATTAGTGCAACTAATTTATTCCCATACTGATCTTTACAAAATTGACATGCGTTGAGCACTGATAAGAACTGACAAGAAAAAGTTTACTCACTAAAATATTAGTTCACAGATACTATAAAGCATACATTCTATTTTCCACAAAATAATGCTGCAACAAAGAACAAGGGTATCCTCCTGTTTATAGCCATCAATCAGGAACATCCAATCACAAGATTGGGTATTGCCTATGAGATAAATATTCGAAACTCCTTTATTTTAATTGATTTTTCAAGAAATTCTTTAGTACCTACCCCTTTATACCCTTGTTCTTTGTTACAGTATTATTTTGTAGAAAATAGAATGTACGCTTTATAGTATCTGTGAACTAGTATTTTAGTGAGTAAACTTATTCTTGTCAGTTCTTATCAGTGCTCAACACATGTCAGTTTTGTATCAGTATGGGGAGATCAGTATGGGAATAAATTAGTTGCACTAATTTTAATTCTTCAAGCATGGCTTTATATTAAATTATTTATTTAATTATTTTATAAATATTTAACTGTTAATAAGGTAAAATGGAATTCGATGCTGAAATTAATAGCTCTTTATAACCATGCTTAGTTAGTAGCACATCAAATGAAATTTGTTATAAAGTATCCTACATCAAACGAAAAGACCTCATTTATTTTCCTGATATTCATGTGATATTCAAGAAATTCTTCAATTAAAAACAGGACTATCCCAATCACAAGATTGGGTATTGCTTATAATATAACTATTTAGAGCTCATTTATGTTAATTAATTTCTCAAGAAAGTATTTAGTGCTTTATAATTATGAATGCATAATGCTCAGGCATCAGAGAAATACTTTTTCCTGTTTTCATCAATTATCTAATTTATTGTTCAATGATTTAATAAATTAAATTTCATGACATATTGAGTAGATAATACAGCTAATAATAAATATATAATTATTTTTTGGTTTAATTAATTTTAAGTCCATGAGAGGGGGAACAAAAGCATATGGTCGTCGCGAAAAACATGCATATACTGTCAGCAGGATATCTCTTAATGGGAGAAATAACCAAAAGTAAACTCTTTTCCTGTGAATAGCTAACATATCAGTGGCTTGTTTTAAAAAAAAATTAAAGTTTCTACTGCTCCCCCTTTACGAGAAAAATGGCTGCTAAGATGGCCAAAAACGCATTTTTTGCCTTATGGCTATATTTTTAAGCTAAAATATTTCCAAGAAGGAGTGCGAAACCCAAAAAATTTATTGCGTAGCAATTTAGAGGGAGGACCTGTACACTACCAGAAAGTGAGAAAACCTTTGGTTTTGTTTGCCTTTTTTTGTAATAAATGCCTGAATTTTAGCAAAATCTGCAAAATCAAGTTTTTGTGGTGACAACTTCAAAGAGCCCTGTACCTTGGCAATTTTCATTATGAACGTTCTAGTATTTTTTTTCAGAATGCCTGGAGTAACTAGTTTCCATAGATATCTAACACTTTTATTTTGCATGAGTACGATTTTTTATAAAAAAATGATTAAATAACATCACTTTTTTAGTATTTTGACGTGGCGGACAAACTTTGAGGGCATGTATCTCAGAAAATAAGTGGAGCAGGTAACTTTCCTTTTGGGCTTTCTCATACCTCTATACCATCAATCTGTGTACCAAATTTAAAAAAAATCCGAGTCGGTCGTGCGACCCCCATTCGGTGATTTGGTATGGAATCGCTCATAAACAAAGTAGTTAAAGATTCATATAGAACAGGAAAATAAACTTCACCACACAGGTCAAAAGGCGCCTTCGGCAGCTCTTTGAAACTGGTAGCAAACATATTTTTAATTAGAAGTATAAAAATTTGAGAAAAAATTTTTGAGAAAAAATCTTGTTAAAAACAGAAGTAAAGAGAAAATTCCCAAAAGTCCCTGGGGCCTTCATCAGGGGGACTCCCCTAGGGTAGGGAAAAGTGGAGTGAGATGTTTCTAGCAAGTTGCAGGCAAAACGCCTAAAAAGATGCAACTTTTAGCCCCCGACATCTCACAAACAAGCATTAGGTCACTAGAAGTCCAATTCATTTATGCATAAACATGAGAGAATACAATTCAAAAGACACCATATATAATCAATAAAAATTCAAATAAAACTGACAACATGAAATTACACGAAATACAAAAACACGAACTTTTACTCAAGAACTACCAACCTAGGGCTTCTTCAATGTGCTACTGATAAGACTGTTTATCAAATTCACGGGGTAGCAGTTTTCAGTTAAAGTTACAATTAATTGTCTTATTGCTGAGTCTAGATTTGAATTAATGTTGCAAATTTTTTTGTATCGTGAAACTTGGGAAATGATAATGTTCTTGAAAACCTTTTTACTTAGACAACTGTGAAAATGGATAAGTGAGTGGACTTTGAAGTTGAAATCTTTACGTTTGTCATAGAGTGCAAGATTGACATCTTTATCTTCTAATTTAATATAAATGTCCAGAAAAGAAGCAGTGTTGTTAATATTTGTTTGTTTAAGCAAAAGTTCTTTTGGATAAATATCCTTGTAGAGATTATGGAAGTTACTATTGTTAAAAATTATAATGTCATCAATGTACCTGAAGGCCTCAAGATCATTGTTGATTAGAAAATTTGACTCATAAACATGAAGAAAAACGTTTGCAAAAGCACTGGAAAAAGACGTACCCATCGGAATGCCGTTTATTTGCTTATAAAAATTAGAACCATTGAAACGATAGTTTTCGAAAACACAGAACTTAACTAAATTTAGTCAGTAGCTTCTTTTATACCCTATGCAATCTTCATACTTTTCGTAAAGTTTATTAGAAATGTCTAAGATTAGATGATGGGGAATATTTGTGAAGAGATTTTCGAAGTCAAAAGTATTAATACTGTAAATATTGTTATTAAGATTATTTAAAAAGTTCAAAACCTTTTGGTTATTCAAAATAATTAAGTTTTTCCTTCAGCAATTTTTTCTAAAATCTTTTTAGAAAAATCTTTTTAGTATATCCTGGAAAAAGGCTCAAAATTTCGACCAGATAGTCACTTAAACAAAAAAGCAATAATTAGTAACTTCAGCAAAGAACTAGACATGTTTGTTTTAAAAATCGCGTACAAGTATAGTTGGCCCATTGAAGGCTTTGTCGAGTGGAAAAAGAAAATACTGCATGAATTTACTTATAGTTACAGTTTATGTAATTTTCAAGAAAAAACTTAATTATTTTGAATAACCAAAAGGTTTTGAACTTTTTAAATAATCTTAATAACAATATTTACAGTATTAATACTTTTGACTTCGAAAATCTCTTTACAAATATTCCCCATCATCTAATCTTAGACATTTCTAATAAACTTTACGAAAAGTATGAAGATTGCATAGGGTATAAAAGAAGCTACTGGCTAAATTTAGTTAAGTTCTGTGTTTTCGAAAACTATCTTTTCAATGGTTCTAATTTTTATAAGCAAAATTAACGGCATTCCGATGGTACGTCTTTTTCCAGTGCTTTTGCAAACGTTTTTCTTCATGTTTATGAGTCAAATTTTCTAATCGACAATGATCTTGAGGCCTTCAGGTACATTGATGACATTATAATTTTTAACAACAGTAACTTCCATAATCTCTACAAGGATATTTATCCAAAAGAACTTTTGCTTAAACAAACAAATATTAACAACACTGCTTCTTTTCTGGACATTTATATTAAATTAGAAGATAAAGATGTCAATCTTGCACTCTATGACAAACGTAAAGATTTCAACTTCAAAGTCCACTCACTTATCCATTTTCACAGTTGTCTAAGTAAAAAGGTTTTCAAGAACATTATCATTTCCCAAGTTTCACGATACAAAAAAAATTGCAACATTAATTTAAACCTAGACTCAGCAATAAGACAATTAATTGTAACTTTAACTGAAAACTGCTACCCCGTGAATTTGATAAACAGTCTTATCAGTAGCACATTGAAGAAGCCATAGGTTGGTAGTTCTTGAGTAAAAGTTCGTGTTTTTGTATTTCGTGTAATTTCATGTTGTCAGTTTTATTTGAATTTTTATTGATTATATATGGTGTCTTTTGAATTGTATTCTCTCATGTTGATGCATAAATGAATTGGACTTCTAGTGACCTAATGCTTGTTTGTGAGATGCCGGGGGCTAAAAGTTGCATCTTTTTAGGCGTTTTGCCTGCAACTTGCGAGAAACATCTCACTCCACTTTTCCCTACCCTAGGGCAGTCCCCCTGATGAAGGCCCCAGGGTCTTTTGGGAATTTTCTCTTTACTTCTGTTTTTAACAAGATTTTTTCGCAAAAATTTTTTCGCAAATTTTTTACTTCTAATTAAATATATATATATATATATATATATATATATATAAGCTTTCAGAGGTGTTCCGATTCACCCCGCTGATAGGGGCCAATCGGCACGTACGTTAATTTTTTTTTTTTTTTTTTTTTCAATTTACCCTGCAATAGGTGAAACAAAAATAAGTAATATTGATGGGGGAGAATCAGAACAGATAGTTACTGACAAATAATGGTGTATTTTCTATACCGATAAACGTATAATTTGTCAAAAATCGAAAATAATTTTTTATTAATGAAAGATTAAAATTAATTTTTAGAAAATGCATTTGAATTGAAAAACAAAGATTTAATATAAATTAAAGTCACTAATGTCGCCCACAAAAATTTTCTTGTTCTTAAAACGAGCTGTTGTTGCTTGTCTGAAGTTTTTTCATAACATCTTCTGGGATCTCTTCTTTAGTTTCTTGAAATCAACGGGTTCCGGAGACCCTCCAGTAAGTATTAATAAAAGATGGATAAATTTTGTTTGAAGTCTCAAACAATAAAATTAAAAATATCTGTATTTAATCTAAAACTTTAAAGATATTTTTTTCTCATTCAGTTTAGAATGCTTTAAGAATCTTATCTTAAAATCGAATGCAAATAGAAAATATTCTGCTTTCTTATAAATCAAAAAAACTTTCTAATCCGAATTAGGAACTAAATGAATAAATTCTTCAATTCTATATTAAATTTCAAAATACTAACTTGTTTAACTTTTCTACATATGTCTCATATGTCGGATGTTAATGATACATTGTTCAGAAGAAAGTTAATAAAAGTAGATAGTCGAACAATCCGCTTTTGGTAAATTTACTTTTCTTGGTAAAATGTCTCTTTACTTAGAATTTTCGAGGGAAATTAAAGAAAAAATATCATAAATTAAGAATTATATTCGTAATAGAGTTATTTTCTCTCATTCCGAAAGAACTACTCACCAACGATTAGCAATTTTTTAGTCGTCCGGGTGACCCAACGCCCGAATTTGGTGGATCCTCCCCATCGGAAGTAGTACTTACTAAAAAAAGAGAAGTTTTTCAAATTTAATTGAATATTTTTCATTTACTTATAAAAGCACGATCATTCGAAGAAAATGCTTAATGATAGCCTGGAGTAAATTAATTTTATAATTCCGCTTGGTTGCTACGTAAAAGAGATTCTGTTGCTGACAACATTAATAAAGTAATTGGTTTTATCATTCAGCAATTTTTATAATTGTTGTTGTTCTAAGCGAAGTGTTTCTTTTAATGAATAACATTACTATTTTTCCATCAAGCAAAATTATTTTCATGCTCAGCAGCTCTTTGAACTTTCAGTGTTACATTTGAAGCATCTCAATTGGAATTAATACGATTGTTAAAAATTGTGTATAAATCAACCCATAACTCAACACTAAAATTGAAAAGTCTTTACTATCCAAGACAAATAAAGATAAATAAATATGTCAAGTTAGCCAATGTGAAAAAGCGGTGCTAAGTGAAATTAGAATTTTTTTCAGTCTGTTTTATTTTTAAATTTTTCGACTACATTATTGAAGATGTTAGTTGATTCCAATCCAAAAAGAGTTGCCCCTGATGATAAATAAATAAAGGTACATATAATACAAGCAATTTTTTAAAAAATAATACGGAACTTGCAGCATTGTGTGATATATCAAAAGTATTTTTTGTATATGCAGAGCAAGCTATCACCCGTTAGCCGGGACCAAGGCCCGGCTTATGGGTGACAAGCAATACACCAAGAACGCAGTCATGACATCCTTAGACTGCAGTTTCATCTTCGTTATGGACTTATTAGTCTGTAATAGTCAATAACCGAGCTGGCAGTAGAAATCATCTCACTAAAGCTGAGATTATCTTCAAATTGGTAAAAAAAAAAAAAACAAATTTCCCAAACCGGCAGTGGTGCAGTTCAACCTGAATAGTAAAGCTTAGGCCCGGGCAATACTAACCGGGCTGGCAAATATTCCATTTTATGAACAATACCGTAACATAAATTTATTATTAAATACTCCTCTACTTTAAAGAGCGTTAGTTAAACTTATAGCTAAAATTTTTACTTCTAAAATTGGGATGGAAGCAAGGAATATTCATAGCTTTACTTTCTCCACTAATAATAAAGCTGAAGGTGGTTCTGTCTGTCCTTCTTTCTGTCTGTCTGTTACGCGCGTAGCGCCAAAACCGTTCGGTCGATTTTCATGCCACTTGGCACAAAATTAGTTTGTAGCATGTAGTTTTGCACCTCGAAGCGATTTTTCGAAAATTCCATTTCGTTCTTTTTCTATTCGAATTCTTAGCGGAAATTCGATAAAATAGGGAAGAAATATTTCACACACATTTTCAAGTCTTATGTCATTCGAAAGCTTGAAATTTTCTGCACAAAATGAAGTTTTTTCGAAGTTTCTACGATCATCAGGAGAGCTGTAACAATTGTTTTTAGAATCCCAAAATTCAAGGCTTACCTTCAGTAAAGCAAGCCAAACGATTCTAAAATGGTTGAGCTTTAGAATAAAATTTGTTTGAAAAGAGAGATAAAATGAATTATTTTATCAACGGAAATCAACTTTTCATGTTGTTACTATGGTTACGTGTTCATACTTATTTTTGTTTCTTTCTTTTTCCAGGGTTGCCAGCGTCTATCTTCGTAGGCTACGGCCGGACGTAGTATTTTTGATTCTACGGTAGTATTTTTTCGACCCAAATAAGGAGCGTAGTATGTTTCTGGCAACCCTGTTTCCAATACACTAATGACTTAATTAAAAGATTTGGGGTTTTTTTTTTTTTTTTTTTTTCATTTTCATAGATTTCGCATTTCAGCAACATTGATTTTGGCAACGTTTGGAAACAGTAGTATTTTGTAATATTTTTTTTAGAGGAGGCGTATTATTTTTTTGTTCCAATTCTCTGGCAACCCTGTCTTTTTCCCGGTGAAGATGCTTTGGGACCCTGCTTGGCGCGTTTTCAAAAAGTCAACTACGCAAAATAGCTAGGGTTACCACGCTTGGCGCGCCTATCGTTCATTTAGCGAGAAAAGGGTACCTAAAGCACAGATTAACGAAATATCGTATCAATTGCGATATTGCATCGTTTTTTTAAAGTGTTTCATTTCGGAAAATGTATTGTTTTGTTTTTTAAGCTAGGAAAGAAAACTTTCTTCTTCTTTTAAACTTTGGTAAGATTTCTGTTGGTTCCTGTTATCAACAAAATTGTTCTTATTTTCTCTTTTGGCTTATTTTTGTCCATCTCCCTTGGGGTTGCATTCGAATGTTCCAAGGGGGTGTTTTACCCCATTTATCGGGTAAATCAGTGTTTTCAATGCAAGGTGATATGAATTGGTTAACAAAAGTGATATGAATTGGCGCGACCACTTGGCGATATATCGCCAAGCTTTTGATCGCCAAGTATTTGACGCCAATTGGCGAAAAAAATTTTTTTTTTTTTGATTTAGGTTCAATTTGGCGCTGTTGGCGATATTTTGCGAAAAATCCACTGAATGATGTTAAAATCGATGATATTTAGGAGATTAATCATTGTAAAACATTTTTTTGCATTGTTTCGTAGCAAACTAGGGATACAAATGTTTGAATTGTTATCTTGCTCACTCCAAGCACTATTTTAGCACTTAAGGCATCTACTGAGAAATTTACACGTAAAATTAAGTAGTGTGGGGTCCATATCAGATCTTTATATCACTTTGAAGGAATTATAGTTGAATAAAACTAAAATAGAGCATTTTTTCTGCTATATCAATTATTTTACAAATGAACTTTTAATTTTATACCACGGGCAAAGCCGTGCGGGTACCGCAAGTGTGTAATAAAACGTTAATTTTAATTTTACTTTGAAAAACAGTTTAATACATAAAACTTGATCCTGTCGAGTAAATAAACTCTGATGTTTTCTGATTTTCATTGGCTGCAACAGGAGCAAGTAATTCAACACACATCCTTTAAATTTTACAAAATGAAAACACGAAGAACAAACTTTAAAGACCCATGCTCTGCTACCTTCAAATTTATGTTCCTATTAAACAAGCACATTTCAAAACGCTTGATAGTTCCATCTTTGAATTTAACAAACGATATCAAGACACAAGTTAATACCACTTAAACCAGCTTCGGCTCCGCTCTTAAAAGCTTTGCCACGCATTTCCCCCATTTAATTTCGAGCTCTGGCACTCTTAACTGTTACCGCGGCCCAGAAGCAGCCACCAGCGGCCGGCATTCCAGAAATAGATTGTATTAGGAATCAATGTCAAAGTTCGAGCCATTCCAACTGTTCTGCAATTCGCGGAATTAACGACATCGAAATTCCTTCTGTAGGTCGATTATGTTTGAGTTAATGCACTGGTCACTCATTTTCGAACTGAGGTATTTAGAGTTGAATAAATTTAGTGGGCTGCAATTTAAACAGCTTGCGCAGAACAGCACTCTATTGATGTATATTGATGGCCGCAACTTAAATGACTTTATGTCTCCTCTTTGCTTCTAAAATCACGCGATAATTTAATATTTGTTGTTTGCTCAACTCTTATTTATAGTAAGAAAAACATTATATATATGTAAGTGTTAAATGCTGTGAAGCATTTTTATTTATTCTCGAGCAAATTGGAAACAACATTTTAAATATTTAGTTTGGTCCCTTACTCAGTTTTTGTTAAGTTTTTCAATATGCTGTAATGATAAAAATGTTATTACGTAACCAGTAAATGACAATCAGTGAGCAGTCTAAATGTATGCATGAAATATTTAAAAACCGACCTAAAACTGCCAACTAAACCAACAACTGCTTTGATGCGAAGAATTAAAAATATACAGTGATTTTACTTTTCACATTATTGTAAAATATTTTTTTATAGTTATTTTTTGTAAAGAAACTTTTTTATAGTAGATCAGAGCTACTAATTTACATCCATTTAGCCATTTGAATCAACTTAGTAGAATCCGTCGTTTCAGCCAGAAACGCGCTGTAGTACTGAAACATTTATTTTGAGAGTACGAAGGTATGATCTTGAATATCATCAAATTGAAAGTACATTTGCTGAACAGAGGAAAAACATTATCTAACGTACAGTACGTCTTGCAGACGTAGTTAAATCTTTACTTGAAAATAAAAAAAAAATGTTTCTTTCATCGAAACAAAATAAGTTTTTAAGTTTGTTACTTCAAACAAAAACTGGTAAAAAAAAATTCTTTTCCAGATACTAATTATAATGGTACAAATATACATATACAACATTAATAATTTACGTAGCTCTATACAATTTAAAAAAAATGGAGAAAAGTAAGTAGTGATTTTCTCGACCTTTGGTAGAAGATCTGAAGTTTAAATGTCGATATACAGGGATATGAATGGAGGAAGTTTTCCTAACCATTCCGTTCCATAGAACGTAGAAAAGTAGTATTCTGTACCGAACTACGATGGACCGATAAAAAACGTTTAATCGAGTATTTGATTCTTCAAACCAATGACAGCGCTCTTCATATTGGATGAAAAAAGGCAGCCCAAAAGAAAGCCTATTTATAGTCTTAAACTTACCTCGCACCTGACAAGTTAACTTTATTTGAAATCAACAAGAAAACTCCGGTTAAACAAATTCATTGTCAAGTGAATAAATAGCACGTCACATTCTTTCACAAATCCTCCTAAATAATCACCTACTCAGGAAACTGCGATTTCTGCAAATTTTTACTAAAATGAACTCAAATATTGTCTAAAAGTATCAATTATTTCTTCTCATTAAATATTCTTTCATCTTCTGAAATGCGCATAAAATTGAAGCGTGCACGGTTTTTCCTAAGATTTTTTTTTCCCTTCAAGGCATCCTCCAGAAAGGTGATGGCAACAACATATATCTGAAGAACAAGCCAAAACTTCTGCTAACCAAAATGGGTGACGGACAGCAAAGACCTCTTCAGTGCCAAAGATGCAACGGAGAAGCTAAAACCCAAAGACTTCTGGCGCCGGTGGCTTTGGCAAGTGGACCGGACGGAACTATTTACGTTGGAGATTTTAACCTTATAAGAAAAATTACAACAGATGGACTTGTGTCAACCGTAGTTGAATTAAGGTAAAAGATTTTTTTTTTTTTGATGCACGGTCGTATTCACCAGCCAACTCGAACTTTTGTCCATACCATCTTTATTCAACGCAATTAACTATTTCTAAACGCCTTAATCCCCCGCCAAATAGATACCAGAGAACGCCAATTGGTGCTTTCTAATAGAATCATTCACCAGATAACTAGAGCCTCCGTCAGGCACCCGAACTGCTAAGAGAGGCTTTCTTTTAGGATACAGAAGGCTTCTATCGGGTGTCTGACGGTGGCTGGTATTGACTGATGAAGAGAACCGTTATTGGTTGAAGAAGGCTTCAATCGGTGGTCCGGAAGCCTGTTCATTAATTCAAAACAACGGTTAATCTTCTATTCTAGCTGTGTCAATGAGAGATCTCGGAGAAATTGACACGTAAATAAGTATTTTACTGCGCAAACTGAGTGTCAAAGACTATTGGATGCAAACCTACCATGGCTACTCGGTAGTTTTTCCAGCATTAACGGTGAATGTCCCAATAGAATAGAAATAAGAAGTCTCCTAACTAATCTCCCGAAAGGATTAAGTATTTCCACCTCCCCTAAAAACAAATTATAATAACAAAACGTAGCTGATAAATCAATGCCTGCTACGTGCACTTTTTTTGGGAGAACTTTTTGAAGTCATTAACATTTTGACTATTACGACTAGTTTAATTTTGGTACAAAAAAGACTTTTAAGTGACTCTGCAACGTAAACTACTGTCGCTAAAGGAAAATGTTGTGTTAATCCTTCAAAATATTGTCAAATAAAAACTGTTCGGTAAGTGAGTGAAAACTGCTGCATAACAAACTTACAAATGCAAAACATTGGTTCCATAACAACAATAAGCATAAGTTTAAAACTGAAAAATTTAAACTCCTTCAAAAACTGAAGCTACATTTTAAACAAGCATTGCCTTTGTTTCTTGTTTCAGCCCAGCACAGGTGTCGTACAGCTATCATTTAACTGTGGGTCCAGTTGACGGTCTTCTCTACATATCTGATCCGGAGCAGCATCAAATTCTGCGCACCCTTTCTATGCTCGATTCGGCCAATCCCAAGAATAACACCGAAGCTGTGGTCGGAAATGGAGAAAAGTGTCTGCCTAGAGACAAGGACCAGTGTGGAGACGGAAGACATGCCAAAGATGCCAGGCTCGCGTACCCGAAAGGTAAGAATAGAGTGGAAGTCTGAAGGGTAAGTCTACATATGGGGATTTCATTAACTTTTGGGTAGACCGTACATACAAATGCTTTTGTACTGAGAAATTTGTTTCTAAGAAGAAGGTGACAGGTTCTCAATAATATCTCATAAATTCACTCACCCAGTAATTGACACCTTTATATGAATGCTACCAGGCAGCGAACGTTTTATGATTCTTCATGCACTGTTAGCATTTCCATTACGTAAATGCAGCACTAAAAAACCTTTATTTCTCTTTAGATAAGAGAATTTCAAAATAGTAGCTCTAAAGTAGTTAATAATGAAGGTTTAAATTCTAATTTTGGGTTAAGATATACATGAAATGCTTAAAGCATCTTCCTTTTGGAACTTAATCTTTATGATTTAAAAAGTATCAATTCTCAAGCAAATTCAAAAGTAGTTTAAAGTGTTGAATATTATTTTAATTACATATTCTTATCAATACTGAATCTAAACATGAATTTCTAAACGATAATATTTCGAGAGAATGCAAATTTATTCTCGAAATTTATTCAGAAACAGACAAGTTAATCGAAAGTT
Source organism: Uloborus plumipes (assembly GCA_038373865.1). Taxonomy (NCBI): domain Eukaryota; kingdom Metazoa; phylum Arthropoda; class Arachnida; order Araneae; family Uloboridae; genus Uloborus; species Uloborus plumipes. The sequence continues at coordinate 150,878 of JAXGGA010000992.1, forward strand.
AGTATCACTTTATCATGAAGTGTTTAAAAAATCCAAACTATTCTAAATATGAATTTAAACTCATAAAATGGAATTGAATATAATTTTATGTATATTACGTACGTATCTTTATTCGCTTGAAATTTGACGATTCAGTTTCATTACAGTAAAAATTTATGAGGTAAAAATTAGATTGCCTCAGTCCATAGTAGCATTGTAAGTACGTTGTAGATTAGACAAAATCAACAAACAGAGGAGCAAATTGAAAAGAAAAGTGGTATATGTGTGGTTCGGAAGAGAATAAAATCTCTTATTTAATGTTGAGAAATAGTATTATTAATTAATCGCAGAAAATATCCATTCACCGTAAGAAAGATTTGCTGTCTGAAACAGTTGCACGAAATTTTAACTGCTTATTTTTTTTTCTCGCCTAATTTATATAATTAATATACTTGTATGTTCGACAGTGTCACTCCTGACAAAGATTATGTTATTTCTCTAATTTTTCAGGGATTGCTATAACAAAAAACGGCGAGCTGTACATTGCCGATGGTACTAATGTCCGATATGTGGATGCTCATGGCATCATTCACACACTCATTGGAGATTACTTCCATAAAAGTTGGAGGCCAATACCATGTTATGCGACACTCAGTCTGGCACAGGTGAGGAATCCAAAACCTCTTTTACACTAAATATTAAGCAATAGTCAAACTGTTTGACTTTAAATAAATTCATTCGTCCAGAATTACACAGCTTAACAGCACTATCTGCTTTCTTTCCTACCTGCGTCTTTTGAAATATAGAAATCTACGTTTTAAAAGACAGCATGTTGCTCCTGTTCAGAATTTTTTTTTGAAAATTGCAATTTATATTGGCTTTTATATTAAAAATACGCCGACAGCGTGGTGTAGTGGTTAAGACGCTGGCCTCTCACGCTCAAAGGCCCGGGTTCAAACCCGACTCCAGTCGGTGGATTTTCATGATGCAGAAAATAAATGTTGTATGATTATGCCCCATGTAAAAGATCCCTCGAGTCCTTGTTTGAAATATAGCTTCTCTTGGCAAAATAAAATTCCTAGTGCAGTTTCGCATCGAATAGAGCCCAGGTGCCTCCATCTAGTGGGGAAACTGGGCATCAAAATTCTCGTGGCAATGGCATTCCACCGCTGGCGGTACCAAGTGAAAGAGTGGGTGCCGGTCTCAGGGAATGCACTAGGTCAGCAAATGGCAAGAAGCTGAAACGCAGCCCCATTCGAAACAAAAACAAACAATATTAAAAACACAATTTGTTGCCAGTTAAATGTGCTTTTGTTAGCAATTCGCTTATGAAAAACAGTCAGGTTGTCTTTAAAAAATATTAAATAAACGTCTGTGCAATTTTCACACATATGAAATATATTATGCTTTATAGAAATTTAAAAACGCCATCAAAAAGAAACACTGAGAAATAATCTAAAAATTGATTGCTTGATATTTGTAGGAAAAAATAAGTTAAAAAGAGCAACACATTACATAAAAACATGTTATAGTCAAGTAATGTGAAAAGTAGAAGAGAAAATTTTTAGTTAGTAAAATAAACTGCCAGCAAGTTTTTTATAAAGAACAAAAACAAAATTAGTCACTTCGAATTAGAAGGTTAGCCAATAAAATTTACTACTCCCAATCATCCGCATCTTATCTATGCTTTCCTGGTGCTTGATATAAAAACAATTATTTTGCAAATACAGTGAACTCTCACTTATACGCCGCCTCATTTATGCGCCTTTTTCACTTATACGACGATTTTAAATGGTCCCAGCACATTCCATAGCAAAATAATGATAGTATCATTCGTTTATGCGTCGCTCGAAAGATAAATATTTCACTTATGCGCAGCATTTTCTCTAAAATGTATGAAAATTTATTTGTTTTCTTTAAAAAAAAAAAGCATTTTTCTTTACTTTCCTTTTTAATCTTTCGCTTCTTTTGCTCACGGAAGGCATTTTTTCCGCATGAGCTAGAGTTCGGAGGGGAACTATTACCTGTTATGGGTCGTTTTAAATATGGGAACAGTTTGTAATTAGGTATGCTACAATTTTTGTTTTCTCTTTATCACTGTAGCTACGTTACAGTAATTGCCAAACCGCAGTAATATGTCCCTTTTCTATAGAAACATTCTTATTCACTCTCTTATTAGAACCTATGTTGCGTTTTAGTCCTTTAAATAGGCTCGTTCACTTATACGTCTCTTTCACTTATGCGCCTTTTTCTGTTGGTCCCTTGGGTCGGCGCATAAGTGAGAGTTCACTGTGTACTGTAAATAACCATCATGTTGCTCACAATAACTTTTGTGACTCACTTTTACACAGAGAAAAATGACGTAGAAAAAAATAACAACATGAGTTTCTTACCTACACTCAGCGACGTAATCTATACTTGGTGGCCTTTTACTTTTAATAAATATATTGCAAATAATCCAAAAGTAGCAAATATATTGTAAATAATTACTTCTATTATTATTGAATGTAAAACAAGAAGTTCTGTCAAGAACTAAACGAGCCTACTTTCCCGTACATCGACATCGGCATTCTCGCATCTGATCATTATTCTCTTGATTATCTGAGACTGAAAATTATGTCAAACATACCTTTTTAGCAGAGCTGATTTCGAGAAGCAAAATGTACCCCTCTCATCAGATGAAATAGACACGTAAAAAGTAATTAACGAATAAATAAAGTTTTGTCGCACATTTTAAAGAGTGTAATTATTACAGTTCCTCCGTAGAAAAAATCCTCCATCGTTTTCAAAAATAATAATAATAATAATAATAATAAAATAAATAAATAAATAAAAGTACAAAGAGCATCAAAACACATTTTATAGAAGAAAGAAGAAAAAAAAGAAAAAAAAACTCGTCCGTTAATAAAATGTCTCGAATTTCACTTTTAATCCGTTGCCAGTTGTTAAATATGAACAAAGAATAAAATGTTCTCGTGAATGAAAAATTTTTGTTACAAAAAAATCGTCTGCCAAAAAAAAAATAATAATAATAATTTAAATAAAATAAAACAAATGAATAAACAAACAAAAAAATCTTCTGCACAGTCAGTCATTTCTTTTCTGAGCCAGCATTTCCGCCATGTTTGCGGAGTCGGAGTCGGAATCAGAGTCCTCACAGAAGATTACTCAGAGAAGTACTTTACAAACATTATTTATCAAAACCATTTTCTTACAAAGTTAGTTTGAAGGAAATCTGACTTTAAGTTCAGGATCAACATTCAACTTAAATTCCCCGTAGACGCTATTGTTTTTTCTTTTCTGAACGGTTCAATATTGAACGAAAAATGGTTCAAATCAAAAAGCAAAATTTGGGAATGTATGGGAAAGCCTCTTCGAGATCTTTCAAACAAAAAAAAGTTTATTCCATTCAGACGGTTCACTCAAAAGTTATTCGGTGGGGAAAGGTTGCTTGAACGGTTCAATGTTGAACGAAAAAATGCTCAAATGGAAAATTTAAATACAGTAATGAAGTATCCATGCTGAGATCCTTCGAACAAAAAAAAAGTTTATTTAAATCGGACTGTTCACTCAAAAGTTATTAGGGGTGACAGCTTGATTAAGCGGTTCAATGTTGAACGAAAAATTGTTCAAATCGGAAATGTAAATACGGGAATGAAGTATCCTTGATAAGATCTTTCGAACAAAAAGAAGTTTGTTCAAATCGGATTGTTCACTCAAAAGTTAGCATCGCCTGACAGGTTGTTTGAACTGTTCAAAGTTGAACCTAAAATTGTTCAAATCGAAAAATCAAATATGGGAATGAGCTGTACTCGTCGAGATCTTTCGAACAAAAAAAAGTTTATTCCATTCGGACGGTTCACTCAAAAGTTATTAGGTGGGGAAAGGTTGCTTGAACGGTTCAATGTTGCACCAAAAATGTTCAAATTGAAATTTTAAATACGTTAATAAAGTATCCTTGCCGAGATGCTTCGAACAAAAAAAAAAGTTTGTTTAAATCGGACTGTTCATTCAAAAGTTATTTGGGGTGACAGCTTGTTTGAAAGGTTCAATGTTGAACGAAAAATTGTTCAAATCGAAAATGTAGATGCGGGAATGAAGTATCCTTGAAAAGATCTTTCGAACAAAAAAAGTTTGTTCAAATCGGACTGTCCACTCAAAAGTTAGCATCGCGGGACAGGTTGTTTGAACTGTTCAAAGTTGAACCAAAAATTGTTCAAATCGAAAAATCAAATATGGGAATGAGCTGTACTCGCCGAGATCTTTCCTACAAAAAAAAGTTTGTCCAAATCGGAATGTTCATTCAAAAGTTATTAGGGGGGACAGACAGACCGACCGACCGACAGACCGACGCAAATTCCCCCTCTCAATACCCTACTTTCAAATTTTTAATTTTTCGATATTCATTTTACCTTTTAATTTTTTTGACTTGGCGATATTTTTTAGATGCATTAAGCTGCTTCTAATACTTTTTTCGTCTTTCTTTTATTTTTAATGGGAAAGTAGGCTAAAAAAGACAATCAAGATAATTGTGGAACTAATAAGAAGGCTTCTGATAGGCGAAAGAAAAAACGATTATTCTCGTTAAAAATGCCAATAAACTTTATTCGTGTTGTGGTTCTGTAAAATAAATTCTTTATTTTCAAAAATAAATCAACTCGTCCGAGATCAAGCGTCTTGTGATCAGATCCGTACAATACAAAGTTGGAAAGATTTTTATTCTTCAAAACTTGTGCGCTGTTAAATTGGTTTCTTCAATCTTTGTCTTGATACTGGAAATGAATTTATCTACACGTATATATTTTTTACCTTAAATTTTGCACTTTGAAAAATCTTTTATCATTTAGGTGCATCAATCAAAGTTCTGTGATACCTATGTTATTTAAACTATCAGTACTTTACTGTCTGTCCATGAAAGCTGCGCCTAGCACTCGCGAGCAGTTCCATTTAAAAAGGGTAGATGGGTTGTAGGTGATAACTTTCCGAAGTTTTCAGTTTCAAACTTGCATTTGCTACATCCTGTTGACATATTCTACCAAACTACGAGGGGTAACAAGAAAGTAAGGTCTCCTATTTTTTTAAATACAAAATGACATTTATTTACTAAGTGTGATACATCGTTTGAAAGGCCAGGATCTTGGCTATTATTCAACATAATAACATTTTTTTTTCCAACACCTTCTGCATCCGCGCGATGTACTTTTCTATGCCGGTATCGTATCACTTTCCGTCCGCTTCGCGCAGCCAGGTGTTGACCTATTTTTGAACCTCCGCGTCCGACGCAAACTTCCCTCCGAGATGTTTTTTTAGGGCGGGGAACAAGTGGTAGTCACTTGGGGCCAGGTCGGGACTGTAGGCAAGGTGATCAATGATTTCCCAGCCAAATTTCCTGAATAGGTCCAGGGTCTCTTTGACCCTGCCTACAGTCCCGACCTGGCCTCAAGTGACTACCACTTGTTCCCCGCCCTAAAAAAACATCTCGGAGGGAAGAAGTTTGCGTCGGACGCGGAGGTTCAAAAAGAGATCAACACCTGGCTGCGCGAAGCGGACGGAAAGTGGTACGATACCGGCATAAAAAAGTATATCGCGCGGATGCGGAAGTTGTTGGAAAAAAATGGTGATTATGTTGAAACATAGCCAAGATCCTGGCCTTTTAAACGATGTATCATACTTAGTAAAAAAAGGTCATTTTGTATTAAAAAAGAATAGGAGACCTTACTTTCTTGTTACCCCTCGTATGTATTTGAAATTAGCATCGTTCCACGCTGTTTGATACGGTTCAAAGTGCTTTTTATTATTCTTCCCCTGGTATTGTTATCCTACCTAACACTCTTATTTTGGTAAGATCAAAGAAGACCTGACGCATACGTAACTGGGCGGAAGGTTTTACTTAGGAAGATCAGACAGTACTTTTGCTGCCAGCTATTTCGCAACAATGAAAGTGTTCCATTCTATATTTCAGGTAAATCTCAGATGGCCGACCGAATTGTCCATCAACCCGTTGGACGGCTCACTGCACATCCTGGACGACCACCTCGTCCTGCGGGTCACCCCGGATGGCCGCCTCAAGGTGGTCGCGGGCCGCTCCCTCCAGTGCCCGTCCCAGTCCGGCGGCAGCAGCCGGGACAAGAGCGACCTCGCGACCGACGTCTACCTGGAGAGCCCCCAGGGCATCGCCTTCGCGCCCAACGGGGACCTCTACGTCGCCGAGAGCGACTCCCAGACCGTCAACCGGGTGCGGGTCGTGGGCAGCGACGGGAGGGTCATCTCCCGGTTCGCCGGGTCCGAGTCCAAGTGCAGCTGCCTGGAGGAGTCCTGCTCCTGCTTCGACGAGGAGCACGTCCTGGCCGCGACGACCAAGCTGAGCACGATATCGGCCATCGCCGTCTCGCCCGACGGTCTCCTGCACATTTGTGACCAGGGCAATCTCAGAATAAGGTCCGTGACGGCTTCTCTGCCGCGGCTGAACGAGCTCAGCGAGTACGAGATCCACTCGCCGGAGTCTCAGGAGATTTATGTGTTCAACAGACACGGACAGCACGTGGCCACGAGAAATACAATCAGTGGGAAAGATGTGTACACGTTCTCTTACAATGTCAACACCAGCTTTGGGAAACTGAGCACGGTGACGGATGCTGCTGGAAATAAGATCTACATTCTCAGGGATTACAATAACCAGGTACGGTTGAAACTTTTTAGTACTGTTGATTATTTGAGAAATAAATTTGTTAGTATCAAGATAGAGATGTATTTTTATGTTTATTTCTCGTAATGATTTTGTTTGCTTGGAAAATTTGTTGCTTCCAATTTCCCACCAAAAAACTTTGATAGAAATATTTTTGCCTGTTTATGTACATATCAAAAAAAAATTTTTTTTTCAAATATTTTATGCGTTTTTCTGTGTAAAATATTGTCCAGTTTTTGTACGTTTCCCAGCAGGCGCTTCGTCGTTCGTTGGTTTTCCTTTTCTCCCATTCACCACATCTGGTGAAACCCTCATCGGGGTAGGTACGGTGGTGACTGGTGGGGTTTAAAAATAAATAAATGAATAAATGCTTTTGCTCCGTTACAATTATTACTAATACTTTACTTAAATATCTGATTTTCTTCACCACAGGCAGATTAGAGTAAAAGTCAATAAATCACTTTCAGATATTTATAAACTAAGTCAAGGAGTGCTTCAAGGTACTGTTCTGAGCCCAACTCTATTTAATTTATATATGACTGGTGCCGAAAAAATAATCTCCCCTGGAACTAATATAGGCATGTTCGCCGATGACATCGCAATTTAGAGCTCGGGCAGTGTAATTCACGAACTGGAGTCTAAAGTCAATAACACGTTGGATTCCTTGTCCTGCTTTGCAGCTGATCATAAACTTTGCTTCAATCCTTCCAAATCAATAGCAGCCTTCTTTACTACTGATAAACACCTATACAGCTACCAACCAAGTATGATATATGAGGGTCAATACGTAACTTACGAAAAACATCCTAAATACTTAGGATTCATATGAAATCCTGAATTCACCAGCAACAAGCACATCGAATACATCACCCTGAAGGCTTCCCATCATGAAATACATTGCTGGAAGAAACTAGGGTGCTGAAGCGGCTACTCTCAGAGCAACTTATAATGCCCTTATTAGGCCTGTTCTGGAATTCGGCTTTCCCATCTACTGTTGTGCATCTGACACTAATTTGAAAAAGTTACAACAAGTCCAGCTAAGCGCAGCCCGTATTGTTACTAGACTTACACGTAGCTGCCCAACAAATACAGTACTCTTTGAAGCAGATCTTCAACTGCTGCAACTCACAAGACAGGTCAGCCTCACGAAATATTACAATAAGCTATCCAGCTATGCCAACCAAAACAACACTTCAAGATACCTAAACACATGGAAAAGCAATCAAATACTGAAGAAAAACAGCCCTTTCAGTCAAGTTTCATCACTACAACTATTGCCCCAAGAAGTAGAGCCTCACTCCCTCCATTTCAGCTTAAGCCCATCAGAAGAGCTCACTAGAGTCCACTTTTACCTCAACATCACAGATCCAGTTACTAAAAACGACTTCATTCCTGACCATCTCAAACAATTGGCTTTAGAAATTATTAACAATATTCCTAAAACGGACATTAAAATCTACACAGATGGCAGTAAAATAGACAATACAGCAGGGAGCGGAATTTACATTGAAACACCAGAGCATAAATTATCTTTTTGCCAACGCAACCCTAACTTTTGCTCGGTATTCAGAAGTGAACTTCTTGCAATTGAAGCTGGACTTGAGGCAATCTCTGAGGAGAGCAACTTTGGAGATGTTTGGATTTTAACAGATAGCCGTAGTTCTCTGCAACACCTTAAGGATCGACTACATATTGGTGACCACACAAGTACCTCCATCTACAATAAACTAAAATCCATTTCACAACACCACGAAATACATCTGCACTGGATTCCATGACACGTGGATATTCAAGGTAATGAATTGGCAGATATACTTGCTAAGGAGGGCTGCAAACAACAGACTCCCACCTCAACTAAACTCACGTATCACGAAATCTGTTCCATGAAGAAAGCCGAAATTATGAAGGAATGGCTGGTGCCCCCATCCAGCAACTGGTACTCTTCAATCAAACCAGACTTCTTTCTCACCTTATCAGGAGACAGATTATACTACACCTATCTAACACGTCTGGCCAGTGGTCATATCATAACCTTAAAATACACAGATGGCGAGAAACCTTTCCCAAGTATACCGAATGCCACCAACACCGAGCTCTCCCCAAACACATTTTGGACTGTCTCGGAATTACCAGAGAGAATATTTACTCGTCTCCTCTGCTGATTGCGGACTTCCTCAGGGTCAATGGTTTATTTGAGCTGGTCTGACTACGTCAGACCAGTTGGGAAATAAGAAGAAGAAGAAGAAGACTTTACTTTAAATATAATGGTTAACTTAAAAGAGTTATAGGTTCAAACAAAAACTATATTTTGCTTATCGTTCATCTGTTCTACGAGATCCTACCATTAGCTAGTGATATTTTAAAACTTCCCAAACACTTGATGGTAAACCACACCCAAGGCTAAGGATTTTTAGGGATAGTGAAGCATCTGCTTCTTAGATTATACTCTCGACTTTGCATATTTTGAATTTATTGCCGTCTCAATATTGCCGTCTATTGCTTTTTTTTAATCTTTGAGAAATGATATATTCATAGTTAAAATAATAAAAGTAATTGATTTGAGCTGGTTCAATAGATTTTTGTTGTGGAAAAAAATCGAATTTTTAAAGTGTTTTTTTTTTTTCTTTTAATTGGACTGTCTTTGTAAAAATTCAAATTATGAATTCGTAATTTCTCAGTCAAATATAGAAATTAACTAATATTGTTCATAAAACACAGGTAAACCTTTTGTCGTCACAGTAATTAACATTTAGGTACAAAAAATTAAAGTACCCCAAAATACTTCTGTCAAGCATACATAGACGAAATTCAACATACATATGATCACATTAAATATTCACAATGTTTAAAAGTATTTTTCAGGTGGCACAGAATATTTTGTCGTTAAAAAGACACATTAAAGTTCGAAACTCTGAGAATACCCTTGAGCTCAGGCACCAAATTTTAAGAGGAGCTAAAATGTACATAGAGTAGTAATTGTAATACAACAACGTAGGTTCTCAAAAGTGCTTTCAGAAAAACAGAATCGTGCAAGTAAAAGCCTTTAAAGCTTTAATTAAGTTCCTTCACTTTTACCAATGACATTTTTACAATAGTACTTCAATTTGTGTTCTCACTAATTGATTCTTTACATCTTAGATCACAATATGACTGTTTAATTTGCGAACATTTTATATAAGGTCATTTTCACCATATGCTTACATTTCAGAATTTTTAAGTAATTTTTTTAACTTGCTATTTTCTTTTAGAATCACTAACAGATGTTTTGTCACATATTTTAGGTTTGTGAAAAAGTAATTGGTTGTACACTTTGATGCATAATTAAATGTTCAAATGCTGTTGAAAAACTTTAAGTTGTACGAAAAATTGTCGTCCGTTAACATACAAAATCGATATGAAATCTCACTTTTAAACTATATCATAGCGCCTAGAACCAACTTCATTTGAAATTATTTGTGTCCCTGAAGCTTAAAACGATGTTTGTGATCATTAAAATATTGATCAAGAACTGTATGGTAACGGACTTGACATTTGGTAACCGATTTGACCAGTAACGGACTTGACATTTAAACCAAAATGTCAAATTATGGCTAGGTTGTCGAATTTAAAAATTGAACAACAATATGCATTTTCTTAGAGTTGTATAATAAACAATATTTAGGGGTAAAAGTTGAGAAAAAGTAAAAATTAATACTAAAATCTATGGTAACAGACTTGACAAAGAATAAAAATACGCACCTGGAAGAAATCTTGTGCGAAACGACCACAGCAATACTTCTCGACTCAGGAAAACAAAATGGTACGAAATAGTTACGTCACTAGTTTGTTAAGTTAACTGAATACGTGTTACCATCTTTTGACTGCAATAAATACCTTTTTTAGCTCAAATAATCTTATGGTAACGAACTTGACAAGAACTGCCGGACAAAATATATTCATACATTTCTTAATGGCAAAAAAAATTACTATTGTCAATATTTATAATGAATATCATATACTAATAGTCAATATATAAAAATAATTTGTTGTATATACTTTTTTATACAATTAAGTATATAAAAAAATAGTTGAACTTGCGAAAATTGGAAATGGACAAGCGTTTTTGCCTCGACTCTCATTTTTAAAGACTTATATAAAAATAAATAAATAAATTTCTATAATTTTTGGGGTGAAAGAATTTTTTGGGGGGTATTTCTTGCAGAAAATAATTGTTCGCATTGAATATAAAATATAAGTTATGCTTCAAAATCATCTTTTTAACTTCTGTACAGCAAATGTAAGCAAATTTTGAAAATGACCCTTACGTACTTTGGAAAAAACGCTTCGAAATTGCGTTATTCATTTTCGAGGGGTAATGAAGAAATTGAAGCTTAAACGTTACATTAGTAATTAAGGTTGGGGTCAGAAACAAAAGGGGATTTTATTAAATGATGAACCTTGGGGGTAGGACCACCCTGTACAAAGATTGTAACGTATCAGAATGCCATAAGATGCGTGTATGCCATTTTAAAAATCGGCATTAAGTCGCTGAACAAACGAAATGATATATTGATCATCTACCGCCCTTTTTAAGTGTCTAGCTTGCACTTATCAAATGTCTGTTTTGAGAAATTTAATTCCTACAAAATGCATAGGATTCACGCTAAATTATTACATTGGAAAAACTGATTCAGTCAGAATGACCATCAAAAAAAAAATTAAACCTAAATTATCAAAAAGCGGTCAAAGTTAAATTGCTACATTAGCAAAATCGATTGCATCCAAATGACTACAGTGAACAAGATAATTCTCGCCGAAATACTACAATGCATAAACTTTGTTTGGTTGCCGCTTAATTATTACCACAGCAAACAGAATTAAAATCTCCAAGCTTTCTCAATTGAACTTTTAGCTTCAGAGGAAGATTAAAATCCATATGAATTAATCAAGCATGAGTATTCTGACGTTTGTCTGAATTTTCAATTTCTTCATTTTTAAAAACGCAAAAACGACAGCTTTTGCTGACATTTCACTTTAAATGTTGTCAATTTCTCTTTGAAAAGAATCCTTCGCGAGAAGTTATTGCTGCATTTAAAGAATGATAAATTACTAGGTATACGTTGCAGGAAGTTATTGTATTGGACATTTATCTCTACCTTTAGATATACTCTGTATCGTTTATTTCATTTTTAAGAATTGCTTTCTTGCGTAGACTTCAATAACATGGTTTTTATCTTTTCGTTTTAGACAAAATAACAATTCGTAGTTTTCTATCCTGAAGATCTGGAATTTAAAACATATTTTCTGACTTGGATGCATTTGCTACGCTTATGTCTGAATGATCTTATTAACTACAATTTTCAAAACAATATTTCTTTAAAGCATTTTAAGAACTACTTTGCTATAAATGATTAAATTGTATGGTTTTTTATTATAATCCCTTCACCTACCTATCAGATCATTTTGTGAAAAAAAAAAAGAAGAAAAACTTTTAAAATGCCCTTTTACATTTATTTTTTTAGTTTAAGAGTGATTGGTAGAAGTTTCTTTTTTTTATAGTATACATTTTACTTCAAATTAAAATTGTGCAGTTATATTTTCAATAATGTCTATATTAATGAGCGCCAACTTATAGTTTTCTCATGGAAGAAGGGAGGGCGCTATAGATATCAGTAAACCTCTAAAACGGGTGATGGGCTCGAAAAGGTTGAGAACCACTGGTTAACTGTATACTTTTGAAGAATTATTTTTTTAGTGTACTGGAATAATAGAGTGTTTATATTTAACACTTTATTACCAAGTAGTCAATTTTACTGCTTTGGCAATAAAGAAATAACATGTATATATTATATTCACTGGTGGACAAAATTAAGAGATGGCAGGCATTTTCCCAAATATCTCGAGAAATACTGAATAAAAATTAGTGAAATTTGATATGGATATAAGTTATAGTATGACCAAAATGTTGCAAATGCAAAGCGAAAATCAAAGAGCCATTCAGTGCAAGAGCTATTGACAATAGTCCAATGTGGACTGAACTTCATGATGGAAAGGTGGCGATGAAAATGAGGCTTACTTGGTGCGTGGCCACCTCTAGTAATAGTGTGTGGTCTCCTCTAATCGATAGACAGCGTGCACAACGAGTATGCATGCTGCTAAGAAGAGAGTTAAGGAGTGAGAGTTAAGGAGTGCTTGAGGAAGACCCTCCCACTCTTCCACCAGAGCAGATTTCGACTCCGAAATGGTTCTGAGTGGGGGTTAGCATTTTGCAATATCCCGCCTAAGAAAATCCCAAGCGTGTTCAATGCGGTTAAGGTTAGGAGATTTCGATGGTCAATCCATTCGATGAATATCTTCGCTTTCCAGATACTCCTCAACCAGGACAGCTCTATTTGGTCTTGCATTATGGTCCATGAAACCGAATTCAGGCCCAACAGCGACCCTGAAAAGACGCACATAAGGTTGTAGGATCTCTTGCATGTACCTCTGGGCATTCACGGAACCAGTGTCAAACACATGGAGTGGTGAGAGGGTAGCTCGCATGATCCCTTCCCAAACCATAACACCTCCACCAGCATAAAGGGCCCTTTCCTTGATGTTACTGGGATGGTATCGAGCGGGTTCCAGGTTCCCTCCATATGAATATTCGCCGAGAATCTGGTTGTTGACTGAATTTAGACTCATCTGTGAAAAGAACGTTAGCCCATTGGAGCTGTGCCCAGTGTTGGTGCTGTCTGCAATATTGTAAACGCTCTCTTTTGTGTGAGGGAGTGAGGGGGATGCGAATGGAAGGCTTCCTCGCATACAACCCTCTTTCCCCTAGCCTCCTGGCAACTGTCTTTCTCTTTCGTGAAACTAATGCTCCTGTGGAAGCAGCGAGGTCCTTAGACAATTGTGTCACTTCAGACATCCTCTGGCGCTTGGCTGTACGTAAAAAATACTGGTAATCGTCGGGTGTTGATGCTCTCGGAGGACATTGCCCTGGTCTTCTGGACACTGTCCCACTGTTTTTAACATGATGTCGCATATTCAAAACAACGCCGGAAGTTGCACCCGATTCCTTAGTAACCAATGCTTAGGATTGTCCTGTCTCAAGTTTATCCACAATTCTTCACCTCATACCTATCGTATAAATGATGATGTTCACTCATTCCATCTAAAAATCAACAAAAACAACTAGATTATTCAAGAAACACAATAGAAACGGCTACTGTTTTGTACAGTGGAATAAGCTGAACTGCTGGCTGTAGACTTTTATACCTCCTGCTGCCTCAGCAACACCCACAAGAATACGTTAACTCATCTCAGCGACACCAGTGACATAGTGCCACTCAGCCAACTGTCCCGGTTGTAAGCGATGTTTTCTGAGAAATGAGTAAAAATGCCTTTCATCTCTTAATTTTGTCCACCATTGTATATATACATATACTGGAAAAGAGGGAGGGGCGATAACTACAGCCAATAATGAACGATAGAAAATTATATAAAAAGTCACAAAGTACTAAGAAATTGCGTTTTGACAAAATAATTATTTTTCTAACTGAAGTTAAAAATCAATCAGACTGCTGGAGAATGTAGTTTTACTCCTTTTGCTAAGTAATATTTCGCACTTTATTTCCATTTCCTTGCAAAATTCCTATCTCATGCACATTTTACGACTTTCCATTCATCTTCCAGGTGAACACCATCGAGAACACGCAGGGCGGCAAGTGCCGCCTCGAAATGTCGCGCATGATGATGCTCCAGAGCTTCACCACGCCGTCCAACTTCAAGAGCGCCTTCGACTACCACGGCAGCACGGGGCTCCTGCGCAGCAAGGAGGACAGCGCGGGCCGCTCCTACATCTACGGCTTCGACGAGTACGGGCGCCTGACGGAGGCCGTCACGCCCAGCGGACAGGTCATCCGGCTGGCCTACAACCTGAGCCTGAAGGGCGCTTCCGTGACCATCACGCGCGACGACAGGGACCCGGTGTCGCTGCTCATCAAGGGCTCCGACGTCACCACGAGGATAGGTAATGTGCTTTGCAGAGTTTGAATTTTCTAACGGGATGAATGGGTGTTGCTGAGATTGCCTGGTCCTTGGCACTACTGAGGACCATTTGGTGCCCTTTCGAATCCGAAGCGAACCTCATACGATAAATAGTATTTTCTCAACAATTATATTAGGTGAAATGGGAAGAATCCAAAAGTGTTATTGGATACATTTAATTAGAACTGTGAAATTAAATAGATAAATTTCTACTAGTTGTTTGAGGGCAACTAGTGATCCGCGGACCCCAGGTTGAGAATCACGGGCTTTAACCACTCGGATGTTGAGTCGGAGTAGACAATGGTTCCCTTTTTAGCCTACTTTCCCGTTAAAAATAAAAGAAAGACGAAAAAAGTATTAAAAGTAGCTTAATGCATCGAAAAAATATCGCCAAGTCCAAAAAATATCGCCAAGTTAAAAAAAATATCGCCAAGTCCAAAAAATATCGCCAAGTTAAAAAAATAAAGAGGCAAAATGAATATCGAAAAATTAAAAATTTGAAAGTAGGGTATTGAGATGGGGAATTTGTGTGTCGGTCGGTCTGTCGGTCGGTCGGTCGGTCTGTCTGTCCCCCCCCTAATAACTTTTGAATGAACATTCCGATTTGGACAAACTTTTTTTGTTGGAAAGATCTCGGCGAGTACAGCTCATTCCCATATTTGATTTTTTGATTTGAACAATTTTTGGTTCAACTTTGAGCCGTTCAAATAACCGGTCCCGCGATACTAACTTTTTAATGAACAGTCCGATTTGAACAAACTTTTTTTTGTTGGAAAGAACTTTTCAAGGATACTTCATTCCCGTATTTACATTTCCGATTTGAACAATTTTTCATTCAACATTGAACCGCTCAAGCAAGCTGTCACCCCTAATAACCTTTGAGTAAACAGTCCGAAAAAAAATGACTGACTGTGCAGACGATTTTTTGTTTATTTATTCATTTGTTTTATTGAATTTATTATTATTATTATTATTATTTTTGGCAGACGATTTTTTTTTGTAACAAAAATGTTTCATTCACTAGGGCATTTTGTTCTTTATTTATATTTAACAACTGGCAACGGATTAAAAGTGAAATTCGAGACATTTTATCAACGGACGAGTTTTTTTTTTTTTTCTTTTTTTTTTTCTTTCTTTGATAAAATGTGTTTTGATGTACTTTGTACTTTTAATTTTTTTTTGAAAACAATTGAGGAATTTTTCTACCGAAGAACTGTAACAGTTACATTCTTTAAAAGGTGCGACAAAACTTTATTTATTCATTTAATTACTTTTTATGTGTCTATTTCATCTGATGAGAGAGGTATATTTTGCTTTTAGAAATCAGCTTCAAGTGCTAAAAAGGTATGTTTGACATAATTTTTAGTCTTAGGTAATCAAGAGAATAATGATCAGATGCTAGAATGCCGATGTCGATGTACGGGAAAGTAGGCTCGTTTAGTTCTTGACAGAACTTCTTGTTAAGGCTAAGAAGTACAGCTTTTGCTTACAGAGCACTTCTATGGTGGAAGTCCGATTTATCTCAGAGAGATATATGGTATATAGAGATGGTATATAGAGATACTCCACTATGTGGGAGCACCCTCTGTCTACATTTCCGTCACTTTGATCCAAACCAGAAACCGATCAACTCCTGATTCAGCACTACCAGAAGACTTTGAACTGGAACTAGGAGATCTAACTAAACCTTGACCTACTAAACATCCTGCAGTGATCATGAGCGAAGACACATGATCTTTGGTCTAGCTGACTTCGAACACAGAACTCTCCAGTTACGAGGTCAACGCCTGACCGATCGGGACGCCACTGCCGCAATCAATTGGCAATCCTCCTGAATTCACCGCCGTTTCCCTTACAAGACCTCTATTTCCGCAACCGTTAGTCTTAACGTCGCTCTCATTGTAAATGACCTCAGAATGAGGTGCAGAGAAAAAATATTAAAAGAGCTAAACGAAGGTGAAAAAATACGACACTCAACTTTTTATACGCCCGTATCTCTTCATAACTCTACTTAGGGAAATAATCTCCACTGAAAGATAACACCAACTCGAAAGAAAAGTTGACAGTAGTACGACCAATATTCACCGAGTTATGAATCGACATTTTTTGTAAATTGCACTTTTTGAGGTAAAAAATAGCAGCCGACAAGTATAAAACTACATGTGTGCAAACTTTTGTAGCGTGTTAGTAACTTTCAGGGGTGGTCTTAGAATCATTTTTGCTATTCTCTTCTGTTCGATTTTGCTAATATCTTCTTTTCGCAAAACAATTTGGAACCATAGCGGCTTTAAGCCATGGAAATTCATTTAGATTCTAAAAAATACGGGTTTTCCTTCAAAAACTCAGACTTTGTGTTTAATTTACTTTGTATATGGTCCCTTATCAGAATTTAATTTACGCTGTATTAAAAACTTTAATCCATGTGTGATGACACCTTTCTTTATTTACTTGCACGTAGAATAACCGAATAACTGAGAATGTTTCGTTCTCTTTTTTTTTCCATGACTGCAAAGAAGGGCTAACGCACAGAAGTTGTTCTGTTTATAAACATCAGAAATTAAAGAACACAGAAAGCTAGCGCTAAACAGTTATCTCAACTCTTAAACACATATAATTTTGGCACTCCGTTTGCAAAACTAATTTACCACGGATTCAGCTGAAATTATCTTATACGATAATATACAAACATGCTAGACGTGTGTATTTGATAAAATATGCCGCATTTAATTTACGTCATATTAGTGCGCAATTTAAGTTCGGTTAAATGAAGAAATCAAATTCAGCTGCGATCTTTAAGATAATGCCGACATTCAACTTGTCAATTTCAATCAGGAATGCACAGTTCCTTTTGGCACTTAAAGTTTCGCAAGTGTGGATTTATTTACCATCTATTGAGCCGAAATCTAAATCTTCCCGACACAAAACTTTCCAATCCCCATTCCAACAAAGAACCATAAGATATCGTTGTCAGAACAAAGGCTCCCAAGTTTTAGAATGCCTCACTTTTACGTCAGGGATTACAACTTCTGAACGGTAGACTAAAGGCTTAAAAAAATGGTCGTTAGAGCGGAAACAAAGCATTCGGTTTAATGGGATAGTTTAGAACACAGCTCCGTCATTACTTTGGATTGCGTGTTTGTGATCTTTTTCGGCTTGTTACTTTGATACGGCTTGATATCAATTTGCAATCCCTTTGAGTCTAGTTTAGAACAATCTCTAACAGCAATGAAGAATATTTCATCTTTGTCTCGATGTTAAGCCGCTAGAAGTTTACGTCGTTTGTTGGAACAATGAAAAGCAGTTTCCCGAAATATGTTCCACTAATTAGCTTGAAATGCTTGCCATTTATAATCCTGATTTTTCTGTCTTATTTGTGTTCGAAAATTGCGCAAAACAAAGTTAATATTGAAGAATGGTTGTAGTATTTTCAACGTCGCCTTTAATTTGACAATTTCAGTTCAGTTTCATATTTTTAGCTTCTAAATGTTCAAAAGAACAAAAAGACTTTGATTTAAATAAAATTCCTGTAAATCTTTAAAAATATTTCGCGTAGAAGTAACTGAAGTAGCTCAATTTTCGGGTGTTTAACTTACTTTTTCATTTGCTGTACACTTTTTTACTTACAGTACATTATAAGTTGTATAACTTCTTGCGCACAACTGTACGCTTTTAGTTTAACGCAAGTCTAGCATACATTTTTTTATATGCTCGTGTGTAACTGTTTAACTAATTAGAGTTGAGTGGCTATAGGCTTTTACCGGCATGATTTTTTTGTAGATGGTACTCTACTGCACCGCATGTGTGTACCATGAAACGCAAAATAGATATAAGGGCCTTACATCTATGAATGACTTAAACTCAGAACATTCAATTCAAGCGTTAAATAAGAAAATAAGATGCTTCAGACACCATTAGAGAAATATTTTGCTTTTGTAAGTAAGTAAAAAAATTAAGTACCAACACTGGGGAGGGTAAAAAAAATTAGATTTTTAATCAATAATTATTACGTTTTCTCAAACTCTAAGATATGCCAATATTGCCGCATATGACCGATGTACATGTATACCTTGCAATGAATATTTATTTATTTTGCAAAAGGCAAATGGGTGACAGTATCCCTATACTTCTAAATGACAGGTTTGCTTTCCTGCCAAAATTGGTACAAGAGGTTAATTTTTTTATTAATTATTATCCTACTTAATTATTAGTTTTTTTTTAATCTATTCACAAAATAAAGATTTAATACCTGCTCATCTCAAACAGTTGGCATTAGAGATCATAAACAAGATCCCGCACAATGCCATAACATACAGATGGCAGTAAACTAGACAACCACGCCGGTAGTGGCATCTACATTGAGAAACCGAGGAAAAACTGTCTATCGGCCTTCGCAACCCTGATTCATCTTCAGTCTTCAAAAGTGAATTCATTAATTGAACAGGGACTTGAGGCCATTCTCAATGACAATGATTAGGGAGATCTCTGGATCCTTTCAGATAGTCGTAGCTCTATACAGCACCTCCACAACTGGACTGCAATTGGTGATAAAACCAGCACTTCTATTCTCCTTAAACTAAAGCTCATCTCCAAGCTCCGTGAAGTCTACTTTCAATGGATTCCATCCCATGTAGACATTTTCGGCAACGACAGAGCGGATGAACTGGTCAAGAAGGGCTGTTACTCTGACAATCCTTCCTCTTCAGAACTTACCTTTTCAGAACACCAATCTATTGTAAATTCTGAGATTTTGGAGGAGTTCAAGATCCCTCCCTCCCTACCATGAGTGGTACGTTGGCAAAGAACCTGGCTCTTCATTCGCCCTCAATTGTGACAGATCATTGAAAACTGCAATTTCTAGATTAGCAAGCGGCCACACGAAGAGTCTCTCATTCATTGAGGGCAGGAAAGTCTTCGACGTCTGCTCTAAATGCAATACCCAGCAGGCTTCTCCAGAGCACATCCGGGACGGTCTAGGACTTTGCAAAGAAGATATCTTTGAATCGCCTCTTCTTGTCCTCGATTTGCTCCGGGTCAATGGTCTGATGGACCTTGTCTGACTTCGTCAGACATTTGGAGGATTAGTCTCAACTCAACTGAGATTTTATTTGGTGGTTGATATAAAAATTAAAGAAGAAACTACTCTCTATAATTACATAAGTAATAAAATTCGAGCTTTAAAAGAGTCCGACTGTACTGTATGTTGGATTTCACTTTAACAACTGATCCTAATTGAAGAAGTGTAATTTTTTAAATATTCTTTGTACTTGATTACAACAATAAAAGGGCTTACTTAAATTTTGAAAAGATGAACTCTACTCTAATCAATATTTTTGCTTCCTAACTTGGCAATATATCGACTTCTCTTTCTCCCCCCAAGCTCAAAAAACAGAAACTTCCTGAAAGCTAACAATAAAAAGTCATTTCTGGTCTCGAGTCAAAAATCAATTAAATTCGACTCGTACCGACTTTTACTTTGCTTCGAAAAACAACGTCATAATTTAAAATAAACAGCATAAACTCTGAATCCCCTGACAGGAACTCATCTTAATACCATATTTTCTAATGTGTTCAGCAACCTCTTCGTATTTCTTTTTGCGTATCTTCTCTTAAGTGACAAGAAAATTTGATAAATTGTTGGATGCATCGCCAAAAAAACATGCCATCCCATAGATTGCTGAGATGACGAATCACCGTATATTTTTCATCCTTTTCTCAGCTTTAACAAAGAAAAGAAATGATAAAAAGGAAATAACTGGTATTTTCTCATGTATTTAGGAACTTAATCGTCACATTTAAAGGCGACATTTTTAGGTGATCGTGCAGTGCCATCTACCGGTTTTTATGAACATTCCGAACAGTGTTAGGGGTAAACGTTGTAGTTTTTTTTTTTTTTTTTTTTTTTTTTTTCACTTCAGTTAAAAAAATAATCTATTACACATTTATTGTTCGTGTTGTAAAAAGTGCTTTGAATGAAACTTAAATTGGCACTTAAAAACTTGCTTCAAAGATTTCCCTACTTCATTAGGAATAAATGCATAAGAACAAGATGTCTGACGTGTAATTGAAGTGGCAATCGACGATATTTTTACTTATAGCCGATTTATAATATGATACAAGTAAAATTTTTTCGCAAGTTTGAAATTTCACTTGTTAACCCTACTAAAAATGACCCGTAGAGATCAATAAAAAAAATTGTACGGGGAAATGGCCAACGGATATCAATAGAGCTAAATCATAGAGTTCTACTGATATCAGTTGAACAAGATGCTATGGATCTCTATTGATATCCATAGATTCTACGGTTTTGTTCTACTAATATCACTAAAAGATGCTATGGATCGTGTTTTGATCTTTACTGATATCAATAGGTCTCTACTGATTTAACAGTATTGATATCCGTAATTATTTTTCCCATACAATTTCTTTTTATTGATCTCTATGGGTCATTTTTACTAGGGATAGAACTACTCGAACAAGGTGGTGTGTCATTGCACAAGTGGTGTACAAAATATCCAGCAGAACAAAACTGATATATACTGAAGCAACTGCACCCACAGTTCGACCATAGCATCCTAAAACTGCAGTTTCGTTCTGATTGTGGACTCCACAGTTAGGAATAGTCAATGATTGAGCCGGAGGCAAAAATCCTTTTAATGTAGCTACAGATAGCGAACAAACTGGTAGATAAAGTGAATTTATCTGTTTATACGTAATAGCATTAATTAGCCACAGCATCAAGATTTTGTACATATCAGGGCATAACACTACATTGAAGTCTCAAATTTTAATGAATATGCATCGAGACTCATTATGTATCACATGGAGATGTGTGGAAAAGACCCTCAAAATGATGATTCTTAGATTAAAGAAAAACTTATTTATGGAACTTCAAATGCTCCATTTTTCACAATGCGCACAATGTACAATTTACACACGAAGAGGCCATTTTTTTTGTATCCAGTTTAAAGAATAAAAATGTGTTTTTCTTTAATTACCTTTTTAGCCTACTTTCCCGTTAAAAATAAAAGAAACGAAAAAAGCATTAAAATTGGCTTAATGCATCTAAAAAATGTCGCCAAGTCCAAAAAATGTCGCCAAGTCCAAAAAATATCGCCAAGTCCAAAAAATATCGCCAAGTAAAAAAAATATCGCCAAGTAAAAAAAAGTCAAAAAGAAACAAAAAAATGAAATAAATATCGAAAAATTAAAAATTTGAAAGTAGGGTATTGAGATGGGGAATTTGTGTGTCGGTCGGTCTGTCGGTCTGTCGGTCGGTCTGTCTGTCCCCCCCCTAATAACTTTTGAATGAATATTCCGATTTGGACAAACTTTTTTTGTTGGAAAGATCTCGGCGAGTACAACTCATTCCCATATTTGATTTTTCGATTTGAACAATTTTTGGTTCAACTTTGAACCGTTCAAACAACCTGTCCCGCGATGCTAACTTTTGAGTGAACAGTCCGATTTCAACAAACTTTTTTTTGTTCGAAAGATTTTATCAAGGATACTTCATTCCCGTATTTACATTTCCGATTTGAACAATTTTTCGTTCAACATTGAACCGCTCAAGCAAGCTGTCACCCCTAATAATTTTTGAGTGAACAGTCCGATTTAAATAAACTTTTTTTTTGTTCGAAGGATCTCAGCAAGGATACTTCATTACAGTATTTAAATTTTCAATTTGAACATTTTTTCGTTCAACATTGAACCGTTCAAGCAACCGTTCCCCACCTAATAACTTCTGAGTGAACCATCCGAATGGAATAAACTTTTTTTTGTTTGAAAGATCTCGGAGAGGTTCATTCCCTTATTTCGCTTTTTGGTTTGAACCATTTTTCGTTCAATATTGAACCGTTCAGAAAAAAATTTAACATTAGCGCCTACGGGGAATTTAAGTTGAATGTTGATCCTGGAACTTAAAGTCGGATTTCCTTCAAACTAACTTTGTAAAAAAATGGTTTTGATAAATAATGTTTGTAAAGTACTTTTCTGAATAATCTTCTGTGAGGACTCTGATTCCGACTCCGACTCCACAAACATGGCGGAAATGCAGGCTCAGAAAAAAATGACTGACTGTGCAGACGATTTTTTGTTTATTTATTCATTTGTGTTATTTTCTTTATTACTATTATTTTTTTTTTGGCAGACGATTTTTTTTTGTAACAAAAGTGTTTCATTTCATTTCATTTCATTTCACACCTCCAGGGTCCCCCGTACCTACCACAGCTTCGTGGCTTAACCGGGATAGAGCCCTGAAAGGCGCTCTGTTATTAATTTTGAACCAGAACCTAGGGTCGAGCAAACCCTAGGCCCAGCACCCCCAGAGGTATCGTTTCACTTGGAGGACTTTGTGACCACGACATTTTTAACGCCTCCCAGCCACCATTAATCAAGACGGTGGATCTTTGATCGGCTGGGATCGAACCCGGGTCCCTCCGGACACGAGTCCGACGCCTTACCGATCGGGCCACCACGGCCCTAACAAAAGTGTTTCATTCACGAGAGCATTTTATTCTTTATTTATATTTAACAACTGGCAACGGTTTAAAAGTGAAAATCGAGACATTTTATCGACGGACGAGTTTTTTTTCCTTTCTTTGATAAAATGTGTTTTGATGTACTTTGTACTTTTAATTTTTTTTTTTTTTTTTTTTGAAAACGATTGAGGAATTTTTCTACGGAAGAACTGTAACAGTTACATTCTTTAAAAGGTGCGACAAAACTTCATTTATTCATTTATTTACTTTTTATGTCTCTATTTCATCTGATGAGAGGGGTATATTTTGCTTTTAGAAATCAGCTTTAAGTGCTAAAAAGGTATGTTTGACATAATGTTTAGTCTCAGATGATCAAGAGAATAATGATCAGATGCTAGAATGCCGATGTCGATGTACGGGAAAGTAGGCTCGTTTAGTTCTTGACAGAACTTCTTGTTAAAATAATATCTTTGAAATGAATGGTTGAACCATCTGTCTGTGATGATTTGAACGAAAACTATTGATTTTTTTTTCAAACATAAAGGGAAACAAGAAGTTCTGTCAAGAACTAAACGAGCCTACTTTCCCGTACATCGACATCGGCATTCTAGCATCTAATCAATATTCTCTTGAATATCTGAAGCTGAAAATTATGTCAAACATACCTTTATAGCACTAAAAGCTGATTTCTAAAAG